>JAHLWY010000585.1:0-61338 GCA_020002185.1 Paraescarpia echinospica
GAACTGTTGCCGAGCAGTTTAAACTGTTGCCGAGCAGTTTAAGCGGCGGAGACCGTGTCGCCGAAGCGGCGAAAGCACGCGACCGGCTCGAACTCGACGATCTGGTAGACGCGCTCGACGACGAGTCCGTGCCGCAGATACCACCGCAGTAGCGGCGTCGCGAGTAGAATCTTGACGCCGAAGAAGCTCCCCACGAGCGTGCGCTGATGCCGGACGAGGAGGTCGTGCGTTTCGGCGTAGCGACGCATGAACGGGCTGAGATCGTCGCGCTCGATGTAGGCGTTCTTGAAGATCGGCTGCATCTCGGCGAAGGTGTCGCGCAGCGCCGCCGGAACGGCGATGTCGCACTCGACGAGGCCGAACAGCGTGCCGTCGAGCACGGCCTTCAGGATCGTCGACCGCGTCACGACGAAGCGGCGAAGGTAGGCCGTGACGGCGGCCGTCTCGGCGTACAGTTGGCTCATCGGCTTACCGTTCACCGCGTTCACCGCGTTCGTCTCCCTCCCCGCGCACGGACAGCCGTGGAAGAAGCACCCTTGGAACTGGTACGCCGTCCGCGTCGCGCCACACCAGCCGTCGACCCGGTACTTGCCGACGCGCTTCTCGCGCCCGTTGAGCTGGTGACGTATGTGGGCCCCCGTCCGTCCCGCCTCCCACGTCAGCCACTCGACGGCCAGGCGGCAGTAGCGGTGTACGCGCTCCGGCCGAAAGGCGTTGTCCGCGCGCCGGCGCGTGTACCACCCCGTCGGCATCTCCTGCGTGATCGCCCATAGATAGAGGCCGTTTGCGTCGAAGCCCACAATAGAGCGACAGGGGCGCGCCGACTCGCCGTACTCCTCGCGCCGAAGGGCAGTCACGCCGGCCTCGTGATAGCGCGCGAAAATGATCGAGGGGCCACCGACGATCTGCGACTGTAGGAGCCGGTGCAGGTCCTTGTTCGACTCGTTGAAGAGCGTGAAGTGGAGCGACGACGGTAGATCGTTGAAGAGATACAGCAGCGTCAGGCCCGGCACGCTGATGGCGTCCTTGGACATGTCGATGCGGCGCTGCCGATAGAAGGCGAACTGCTTGTCAACGGCCTCCAGGAACGGCACCACGTCCCTATTGTTATACCACACGAGGTAGTCCCGCAGCGTCGTCATCCCCTCGTTGCGCCATACCCGCGCGCAACCCTCGTATTCGTCGGCCGAGATGCCTTCGCGCTTCAGGTGGCTGTAGAAGGCCTCGCGCGGTGGCAGCCGGGTCTCGGCCAGTTTACGCGGATCGTCGAGGTACTCGTAGGGGAAGTGCCCCTTCGTCGCCTCGCAGCCGTAGGCCTTCAGAAACCGATCGTAGCTGACGCCGGGGGCCAGGTAGTTGGTGATGTCCAGGAACTTGAGCGTCGCCGTCGCCAGGCACATGAAGTTGTTCTGACGCTTGATCGTGAACGCCGACGAGATGCTCTGCGCCTCGTCGGTCATGAACAGGGGCGTCAGATATTTCTTAACGACGTTCAAGTCGTACTTCCCCGAATTGAAGCCGAGGACGGGGAGGCGGCGCAGGTGCTGCCACAGACGGTCGCCGAGCACCGTGTACGGGCTCTTATCGCGCGCAGCCTCCGCCACCGTCGCGTGCGCCCGCCATTCGGCGTCGAGCGCGTCGATCGCCTCGAAGGTCGCGTCGAACGCACGCCTCCTCGCTCATGGCCTCCAGGGCGTCGATCAGGCGCTTCGCGAGGTCGCCCGAATCGCCGGACGTCACGAAGCAGCGCGCCGACTCGTGTCCGGGGACGTTCGAGGCGACGCTCACGCTGAGTAGCTCGTGTCGCGCTATCCACCGGCATTTGGCGCTGTCCGCCGGTAGATCGTGATCGTCGAAGTAGCACTCAAAATCGTACGTCGCCCTGTACGGATAGTAGCGCAGGCGTTCGTCTACGTAGACGCCCTCGTCCTCCAGCTGCTGAAACACGGACGGCGTCGGATGGTAGACGCCGCCGGGAAAGACGTGGCGAACGCCGCCCTCGCACGTCGCCTCGTGACGCCGCAGCCGCCTGGCGGTGCTCCACAGCGAATCGCCGCACTTGCAGCATCGATACGAACGACAGAACAGCGACGCGTCGGTTATGAAGGAATAGTGCGTTTCGAACAGATTGACGCTCATGGTGGCCGGGTAGCGATGGAGGGAGCGGCGGACCACTTCGGCGGTGGCGTCCTCCTCCGCCGACAGCCGATACACGGTCACATTCGTTTCGAAGGTCGCCTCCACCCGGTCGAATTCGTTCAGCGGGACGCCGGCGAACGCGCAGTACGGTTGGTCGCCGTAGTCGGCGTAGAGCCTTAAGGCGGCGGCCGTCAAATCGTCAGCGCGAAAGTCGGCGTCCCGATGCAGCGCCAGACAGCGGAAGAGGCACAGGTTGTCGGCGTACGGATGCCCGCGGCGATCGTTCACTAGGCTGACGAGACCCGCGTTGTGGCGCAGATAGGCGGGGAGGGACCGCTGACGGGCGCATCCGATAGGTTGGTGGATGATGGCGTTGAGGAAGTACGTAACGTTCGTTACCAACTCGGCGATCCACCCCGAGTCGGGGCGCTGCGCAATCACGTACTGCAGAACGTCGGGCTGTCGGGTGGCGTCGAGGAAGCGTTCGAATGACGCGGCGTCGGAAACGAGGACGGGCGACTCGAGATAGCGGCCGCAACAGTTACACGAAGAATGGTAGTAACGTAGTCGGCCCGTCTCCCTGTGCCGCAGAATAAACCCGTACGATAAGTTTATTTTAAAGGCCCGAGTCTGCGCCTCGAACATCAGTCGTAGTTGGGCTTCGTGCGCGCTCGTATCCCCGTGGCCGGACAAATGGAAGTTATACCTAGATTGAACGGGTCCGCGCGCCACAGACGTACGGATGCTCGCCCAGTAGTCACGCACGACGCTCTGTAGGTCGTTTTCGTTTGGGGGCCCCTCAGCGGCGTCTCCGCACATTCGCAGATGCCGCAACATATTGGGGCGCTGCGCGAACGATTGATTGCATTTCGGGCATACTACGTGTTCATCGCTGCCGCATGTTTTTAGATGCCGCGACAAATGAAAAAGACGGACGAACGATCGATCGCATTTCGGACACACGTGCATCGTCGGTCTAGGCGGCACTCTATTAACTACGACGGGGCGCGTCGACGCCCTTTATAAGGCCGCCCTAAACCCCGCTAGGGAGCTTTTCTAAACGGCGGCGGTGTTCTCTGCCCTGTTATCCGTCAGGGGGCGACACCGACAGGTGGCATCGCCGAGGGATACGTTTGGCAGTGGCGCCCAGCGGCCAAAGTTTTTGTTCACGTTTTGCGTCAGGTGGCGACACCGACAGGTGGGCAGCGTCGTTTGGCAGGCCGCCTCTGTCAGTGGCGCCCGGCGGCCAAGTTTTTGTTTACGTTTTGTAGTAGAAATTTCGCCTGTCGCCCGAATACGACGGCAAAGTGTTTGTAGTAGAAATTTCGGCTGCTGCCCCGCGGCAAATTTGTAGTAGACATTTTTGTAGTTTTCGCCTAAGTTTTTATTTACGTTTTGTAGTAGCAATTTCGCCCGTCAGGGGCGCCCGAATACGACGGCAAAGTTTTTGTAGTAGAAATTTCGGCTGTCAGCTGCTGCCCCGCGGCAAAGTTTTTGTAGTAGAAATTTCGGCTGTCAGCTGCTGTTCGCCCGGCTGCAGCGGCAAAGTTTTTTTTTGTTTACGCTTTGTTGTAGAAATTTCGGCTGTCAGTGGCGCCCGGAGTGTTTTGTGTGCGGCAGCCGCCGTTGGACAGGCATTGAATGTTAGCGACGTGCGTTTTTTTTTGGATGGCAACAACAGAAGGCGGGAATTGATTTTCATACGTTTTATTAAGCAGTCTCGTACTACATCACCACCACAGTAAGGCTTTATGCCACAGCAGAGTAAATAATAATAATAAGGCTATAGGCCGCTGGTATACTGCACAGCGACCATTCAATTTCCTGCTAATGTTCATCAGCGGCGTACCTACTAATAAGGCTTTATGCCATAGCGAAATGCAATGTTCTAAATGTTCATAGCGTTCAGACGTCGAGGCATGCCCTTTTCAACAGGTAATACTGTAAACAGTAAAGAGGCTTTATGCCACAGCAGAGTAAATAATAATAATAAGGCTCTAACAACGGCCTATAGCAAAATGTTCATCGCTACTAAGTGTTCGGCGGGGCGCTTATGCCACAGCGGACTATAGGCCGCTGGTAATACTGCACAGCGACCATTCAATTTCCTGCTAATGTTCATCAGCGGCGTACCTACTAATAAGGCTTTATGCCATAGCGAAATGCAATGTTCTAAATGTTCATAGCGTTCAGACGTCGAGGCATGCCCTTTTCATCAGGTAATACTGCACGGCGACCTCCAACAGAGCACGGTCGAACGGCACCGTCCAATCCGTCCCCATGAGCCAGTCGGCTACCTGGCGCATGAGCGCGCCCTCCGAGGCGCGATCGCCACGCACGCAACGATCCTCCAGTACCGAGAGTATACGAATAGCGGG
The DNA here is from genome assembly GCA_020002185.1 of Paraescarpia echinospica. Lineage (NCBI taxonomy): Eukaryota > Metazoa > Annelida > Polychaeta > Sabellida > Siboglinidae > Paraescarpia > Paraescarpia echinospica. The sequence continues at coordinate 4,518 of JAHLWY010000585.1, forward strand.
AAGCAACAACGTCTGCTGTAGAAAGCTGTCGAGCGACGCTGAAAAAAAGCACACATTCAGGGCCGCCACGTTTTCGTACAGAATGTTGTACCGCCGGCTCGGCTTCCTCCCCCTGTAGCCGCACATGTGCACGAAGGGGCACCCCTCCTCAGGGGGGCACTCACCACATTCTTGGCGCGCTGTGTCCATCACGCGCTCGCCGATTAGCTCAGCAAACGTGGACATCATGCAGCGCTGACGACCGGCGTACGAATGCAGAACGCTCCACTCCGAGTCGGCCTGAAGTGTGCCCACGACCACAGGGCGGCGGTTACGGGCCCACGGAATGAAGTCTTCCGACGAAACCGACAGCACGGCCAGAGGCAGTGGTGACGATAGCACGGTCGCGGCGGCGTCCGCTGTCGCCGCCGGGGCTATTGGCACAGCTGCTGCTGCCTCGTCTGGGCCCACTACCACCACCACCGGGGTTAATGCAACGTACGTGGGCGTCCCGGCGTCGCTCACCAGGTCGTGCGGTGGCATGGGCTGCGTGCCGTCCGCCGCAGGCCAGCAGTACGATAGCGCTTCTTCTTCTCTCCCCAGCGGCGGAGGGTCGTCGGCAAGGCGTGGCGTCGTTTCCTTCTTAGCGCACTTCTCGGCAGGGGGTGCGCACTCGTCAGCAGCGTCGATAAGGCCGCGCAACGCAGCAGCAATTACAGCATCCTACAGAAGAATAACCAAAGCAGCAATTAGGTCTACAGAACACTAGCCAAACGTTAGTCATTCAAACGGTCTCGCTCCCCTTCTTCGTCACGACCCGCGCCTCACGGACCGTATACGTGTCCAGTATGCCACCCCACACGACCTTGTGCACGGTCAACTCCAAGACGGTGCCAACCAGGCTCGCCACAAAGCTACTGCGCAACTGGTCGGGCAACAGGGCTGACACATGGTCGGCATTGTAATCGCCTATCGCCGAAATAGCTTCGTCGAACAGGGTGACCCAAATGCTGGCCTCCGTGTCGGCGTCCTTTTCGTCTTCCACCAAAACGCGCACCGAAAAATACGTCTTCGCCGTTGCCTGTATGCCGTGTACAGCGCACACCCGGCCACCACTTTCTAGGCCTCTCACTTTGCGCTTGCAAATGCCACAGCCCATGTACGTGCATTTGCTTTTCCAAGCCACGCCAACGATTGTTAAGGGGGTAACAATCTTATACGTCCCATCGCACGCCAGCACGAACTCTTTCAACGACACTTCGGACGACGCACTCACCACGGCCTCGAAAATAGGCGCCCCGTCGGCCGTCGGAAGCGCCTTCGCGCTGGCCTCCGACGCCGGCTTCGCTTTGCCACCAGACGCCACCGTTGGCGCCTCCCTCAGCTTGCTGCCTCTCTTTGGCGGCGCCTCTCCGTGCGCGACAGGCGGGGACATGATCAACAACGCTCTGCAACACACAAAACGGCAACGGTAGCAACACGACAGCGACAATATTTAGACGTTCTCCACCCGGTTCCTATATAAGAGCTTTGCACGCGGCCCGCACGCGGCCCCCGTGCGCAAACGCACGCGAGCCGCAAAGCAGCCGATTCTTACAAGGTTACTAAAACTGAAAAAAATCTCTCGGTCAGTCTAGTGCACTAACAGAACGCCACTTTTATTTCCTAATATAAAGTTACCATAAGATTCTCTAGCCCCCACTGACTATTATAGACCGCTTAGTTTGCTCACATTTCACATTTAACGGTCGTTTTAAAGACAGTATATAAAGTTTATATAAACAGTGACGTCAGCTCCTTATGTAAGGCTATGGCGTACGTGTCTAGGTGCCGCGCGCAAAACAGCGGCTCAACAACTGCGCAATTCATTTCTCACTATGGAGCCGACCGAACAAGTTGGTAATTATGCGGCCAATTCTCATCAGGCGCAAAACAGGTACGTTTTGCTAACTCACCTAACACTGACTTTCCTCACTCACTTTCTTTTATAACGTTCACTACCTATTTCTTTTATAACGTTCACTATTTTTACAGCGATCCGCCTCCCCAAAACGCCGGAATCGGTACGCCCCAAGTCGACGTGAATACGCCTCCCCAAGTCGACGTGATTGCGCCTCCCCAAGCCGCTGGAGATAGTGCTAATCCACCGCCTGCCTCTATGCGTCTACCCCCACCACAAAGCCGCCCCGGCGCAAGGTACGTTTAACGATAATAGCGCTTTTTTAATTTACCTTTATTTGCAGACGCCTACTTTCGATAAAGCCTATAGCTGCTTTTCCGTTCGCCCCGCTATTTACAAACGCCCCGCTACCGACTTAATGTTTTTTTACAGGCCCTAACCTAAACAGAGACGCGCCGTTACTTTAATACTTTTTTTCATACTTGCAGACGAAACATCGCCGGCTTCGATACCCTGCATATAGGGCGCGGGCAAACCCTTGCGAGGCCCTCGCACCGAAACGGCTTCATTCATAGATCTAGAATAAATTTAACCCCAGGCGATCTGATTATGATAGATAGGGGGCCGCGCGCCGATCGACCTGGGGGCACATTGTACCTTGGACGTCGCCGACCACATCACACCCCTTAACACTGTTTCCTTCTCCACAGATGAACCCCCGCGCGCCAGTAGTCACCACCCCGACGCTAATTGACCTTTTCCTCCTTCCCCCAGCCGACACATCTACGTGATCGACCCTAGTCTGGCACATGGACGCTACAATATCGGGCGGGGGATGACAGTGCACTACATAGGACCTGCGCCCCACACAATCACATTCACCTCGCCACGACGCCGCCACCACCAGCCCCTCTTAGCCGTTGAGCCGCGCCGACGAGAAAAAGAACAAGAAGAAGAAGAAGAAGAATACGAAGAGCCGGCAGAAAATTTCGATGACGACTACAGTGGGTTCACCGATTTAGAATTTCTAGATGCCGACAACCCCCTACCAGAGGCGGCGGTAGAGACTTTCACACAGCCATTCTCCTTTGCCGATATATTTCCACGCCCCCAAATTCTCCCCCCCTCATTTGCCCCACCCGTCCCAGCGCATCTTTCCGTTCATTTAGGCTTTCCGCCACAACCCTCCGACCGGAACGGCTTTGGCCCACCCCCATGACCCCTTTCCGTCGTCATCTGTAACCAATAACATTTATTTCTCACCGTTTATTGTTTCTGTGTTTCCTTTCGCCTTCCAACGCACACACGAATATAGTTCCACCTACACATTTAGCCCACTCCACCAGCCTTCCAAAATCACACACGAATAATTCCGCCTATATTGCAACACCAAAGCCACAAGCTTAATACACGCGCACAGGCCAATATGACAGCGCCGACCTCCAGCCGCATCAGATGCCACCAACTGTGTTTCCACCAGTATTCCAACTCACACACGAAACAATCCAGCGAACGCCAAATCCACAAGCTTAATACGCGCGCACACAGGCCAATCTGACAGCTCCGACCGCCAACTGCAATAACACACGATTAATTCCACCTATATTGCACCACCAAACACCAGCGGCCGCCAAAGCCACAGGCTTAATACACGCGCACAGGCCCATATGACAGCGCCAGCCTCCAGCCGCCATAACGATATTGCACGCACATCAGAGGTCCCCAACTGTGTTTCCACCAGTATTCCAACTCACACACGAAACAATCCAGCGACCGCCAAAGCCACACACAGGCCAATCTGACAGCTCCGACCGCCCACTGCTATAACGATATTGCACCGCAATTGCACGCGTATCCATCAGCTGTGCCGCAGCCAGCGCTGACAGGCAATATCCACATCGGCGCCACAACCTTATTACAAGCGCGTCTATGCGCCCCCGAAAAACATTTATCCGGCCTCCCGTCAAACAATGCACATAAAAATCCTACAGCCTGACATTCGACACCACCATTTGCCAGTGAGTCGTGAAAACCAGGCCACTCAATTGCCCTCCTGATCTCCAGCGCGCCAGGCGTAATCTAAACCGCTCGGCCCCACCTCCACCACCGCACCGGTCTAGAAGCTTCTAGAAGGTTCTAGAAGGTTCTAGAACCTTCCCGCGCGTCATGATATTAAACTCGCTGATCCCCAGGGGCGTCACTTCACTCTAAAATCTTTCCCACCTCCCCGTGCACCTAATTAATACTAATTGGTCGCTATTTACTATTTTTAGTCATTGCTAACGTTCTCCTCCAATAATTGCGCTACTCATTTGTTACTAATTAGTACTTAATTAATTACCCTAATTTTTTTTACCTAATTAGTACCTGATTAGTCACTAGAGGTCGATAATCACCCTATTTATTTCCTTATTATTCAGTAGATGGCGACACCCTCTTTCTCATGACCCCCATCAATCACTTTGACGTTTACTATAATCATACTGCTAAAAAACGTAGGAATTCTACTTATAAAAAACGAAAAAGCCTTTGATCTTAGGTCACTTCCGGGGATGGCGCGTCCTGAACCACTACTTATATCATCCGAGCTAACATAACAGTACTGGGCCAATACTGGGCCAATACCTACCGCCGGTTGATGTGGTACTGGCCCGATAACCTAATCCAGCACTGGCCCAATACATGCTCTGCACAGAGGCTGTTAACTGGGCCAATACTGACATGTTGTACTGGCCTAATGCTGGCCCAATAATGGTCCAGCATTGGCCCAGTACTTCTACAGTGCATTGGTCCAGTACTGCCCCAGTAATGGCAGGCGGTACTGGCACAATACAGGCCCAGTACTGTGCCGGTACTGGCTTGCTGAACTGACCCAATGCTGAAGCAGTAATAGTCCAGCATTGACTGGCACAGTACATTGGCACGTTAATGTGCCATTACTAGCATCATATGCTGGCATAATATTGGAACACTAATGGCCCAGTACACTATTTTATACTGGTATACTGGACTGGTCAAATATAGGAATATTTGTGGCCTAACATTGATATGTATAGTAGTATATCTGTATGAGATAGCAACAAAAGCCAGGATATGAAACAAAACATGAACAGTTTTATTCATATAAAAATAATTATACATCATTGGCATGATCATGCCTGTCCTGTGCACGACGCTTCCTCCCGCCATGCCTGTCTCCTGCGTTCAATCGCCCCGATATTGGCCAAAATTGTACATTGCTGCTCTTGAACAATGGAAGCCCATCAATATTTAACTGCAGCTGTATAGTGTCACAGTTTTTCAGCTTGGGATCAAGAGCAAGTACATACTTGATTGCCACTGCAATTCCAAAATGGTAGTACAAACCACCAGCTATTGGTTTAATGCCATCAACTTTTGTTGTTGACAAAAGTGTTCTGGGGTCTTTAGGTAGATCAGGGTGGAAACGTATAAGAACACCCAACAATTCTCCTAGAGCAATGTGGGTAATCCCATTTGTTATTGCCCATCTAGCCAACAAAGAATAGAGACCATTTTTGATCATGTTCGTCGTCATTTTCACCAACAGATGAAGATGGTGAAGAGTTTGGATCATCGGAGTAGACATTGTCATTCTCCATAAATTCTTCTTCACTTTCACCGACTGAAACATCATTGTCTTGAGGATGGCCCCCATCCACATCACTATGAATATGATGACTATCTCCTTCTACATCTACCACCCTGTGTCCTACTTCTGATCCCTGACTACATCCCATGTCACGCTGTGCAATGCCTGTCATTTCATTATTCTCATCATTGTTTGCAATATTTTGCGTATGTTTCTCGACTCCTGCTAGAATTTTTCGACGTTTTGTCCAATACGACATGCTTTAATTGGACTGCCAACTTATATATCCAATAAACCTGAAAGAAAAATCATTGAAATACCACTTCTGTTCAAGAATGACTGAATTAAATAATATGTATGCCAAACAATATTTGAATTAAAAGGCTTGTTATCTTTTAGGCTGATAATTAATAATAATAATGTAGCCAGACCAGTTTGATGCAGGGTCTATCGTTTGCTAGTTATGCAGACTGCTTCAATTATCCCCCAGGCTAGCTATGTCAGTTTAGATGTTATTTCTCAATTAAAACATTAATTTAGGTATAATTATACAACTCTGTGTATTCACAAGTATCATATCATAATGTATGCTATTCACTTTTACTAATCAGTACAACTTACCTGACAAAATTCCAATTTCAAATCTTCCACAGACAAGTCAACATCGCACATCAAAAAGTTTCAAACACATCAAACTAGCTTAATCCAGTAATCCTCTGCGGATTCACTCTAAATTTGGCGGTAAAATTGCATTCCATAGGTGGCGCTACAAAAAGCTACACGTGCGCCATCTTGTGGAACAATGTTGAAAACTTGCCTGTATTGGGCCAGTGCCGGGCCAGTACATTCACTTTCACCATGGACTGTCCAATGTACCGGCTCAGTACCGGCTGTACCGTTGACGGTACAAACGGTACTCGCCAGTACCATGCCAGCATTGGCCCAATACTGCCATGTTTGCTGGGATGAGCAGTCTTACTCCGAACCCACTATACCTTATCTTAGTCACATGTTGAACATAACTTGAGATAATGTCATTGTTTTTCATTTTACAGGTTAAAGTTTTGGATGCTAGACTCTGTGATGCTAGGCCTAGTCAAAAGCGTGAAGAGGAGTTCAGCATGAAACTGTCGCAGAATAACATGTATAGGGACGTACATGGTGGTATGCACCAACTACCAAAATTTACACTGGCGAGACTATAGGAATTGTTATCCCAGTACGGAAAGAAGCTGGAGAAAAAGAGCAAGTCTCTATACAAAGAAAGGTGAGTTGTCTTAACATTAAACTAAAGGGAATGTAAGATTAAAGGTAAATGCGAGTAACCATATGAGCTTACTAGTTTGTACGTCCCTGTCAAATATGATACTGCCTCGATGAAATATTAGTTTTCTCTGTCAATGGATACCAGCAGGCTTATTTGTAAGAGGTTTGGCAATTTAATATGTGTTAAAAATGTAAGAACAAACATTCGAAACCTAACAATAAACTATTCCGGACCAGAATTCTTGAATACACTGCCTCATCAACTTAGAATACTCCTGACCATTAACCAGTTTAAAAGGAACCTAACAATTTCTTACTCGTGAATTATTATTCATATTACATTATATATGTGACTGGGTAAATATAGGGGAAAGTCCCTAACGCGCACCCCCTCCCCAAGGCGCCCCATCCCTACCCTAGCGGATTAAACCAGCACAATGCAGGCGTTGCATGTCACATTCGATAGATGTCGTTATTTGACGCATGCGCAGAAACAATTAGCACATTCGCGATCGCCTTAACACGACACGACGTTCGGGGGGTTTTATGACACTTGTTACCTTATTTTGTGCATTTAGTGGAAGGCTTGTCAGTGCGCCAAATAATAATGATTACTGCTTACGATGACACTGGCAGTAGTTCAATTGTATAACCGAACCATACGCGAATACTATGAATTTCATTTATAAATACAATTTTGCAAATGGCCGATTTAGTGTCACTAACAGTTTTCCACAAAGCGCACCGCAGCAAAACTCATACAATTGGAGGTGTGGTTTGGGGACATTAAACTTTTTCGTGTACATCATAAATAAATTTATTTATTATGAAAATATAATGTATTTCTCGCGTTCTAGAAACAAATTGGACTAATACGCACTGTACTACATTCACGGTTCACAGACGGTGCGTTTTGGGGACCCGCAAATGTGACATAATTTAGGATAGACTATTTTAATTAATTTTCGTATGTTAAACCAGTTTACTTACAATTTTCTTGCGGATTCAGATAGCATATTGCGATGATTGATTGTAATTTCCCGAAATTGAAACTATGCAACCACTGTTTATTTCAGATGGGACGTGATCAACAACAGCGGAAATATGGAGAGGCAGATTTACAGGAGGCCCTCTTTGCTCTTCAACATGGCGAATCATATAGAAGCGTTGAACGGCAATACGGAATCCCCAGGCGAACTCTTCAACGACACCATAAAGCCCAGGTAATTTGTATGTAATTTAGAAAAAAAATTGTCTAAAAATTAGATTTTCATAATTCAGTAGTCATAATTACAATAATTATTACCATTGCAATAAATGGGTTGCAACTCGGTCAATGTTTTATGCGTTCGAATAATATTACAAGTAATTTAGAGAAAAAAACACCACACAGCTTAATTTCAATTGCCATGGTGTGGTACTACCGTATTACTGTGTTGTTTCAAACTTTATAAAAAGGCTTATGTGAAGTTATCCATACAAATTCAGCTCTGTCCTACAGGTTCGAGCGCCAGGTCGGCTACTTCTAGGGAGATTTCGCCAGATCCTAGACACCGACATTGAAGATATTATCGCCATCAATGCAATGGACATGCAGCAAAGGTTCTACGGGTTAACAACTACCGAACTCCGACAAATGGCCTTCCAAGTGGCTGAGTACAAAGGCGTCGCACACCCCTTTGGTCAAACTAAAAAGATGGCTGGTCGACACTGGCTAGCTGGATTTCTTGCCAGAAACGGAACACTCTCTATTAGGGAACCGGAAGCGACGAGTATAAATCGGGCAGTGGGATTCAATAAGGCACAATTTGATAATTTTTTGGGATATGGAGGTCGCTTCTTGAGAGCATTGGGCCAATAGATGGCGACAGAATCTGGAACATGGACGAGAGCGGCTTAACGGTTGTGCACAAACCTGGGAGAATCGTCGCGAAAAAGGGTCAGAAATAGGTTGGAAAAGTGACGAGTGGCGAAAGGGGAAAACGGTCACTATTATACGCAGCATGAGTGCAAGTGGGCGTTATCTCGCACCATTTATGATCTACCCGAGGAAGAAAATGAACGAGCACTGGTACAGTGGGAGTGGCGACAGACAGTGGCTGGACAGGCAGCAAAGTCTTCGTGCAGTGGTTGAATCACTTTGTCGATGCTGCCTGACGCAGTTGCCTCCACATCGACTGGCCGCACTACACCAATGACGCCTATAAACACGTTTGTTCACGGCATATCACCACTCCCCAAGGCTAGGCCCGTTCTGCAGAACATCTCACGTCATCGCCATACAAGGATAATCTGCGAGAAAAGCATCAGCAACTGAACGAGAAGCTTGAGAGGCAAGCCAATAAGCAGACATGCAAGAAATCCAACTAGCGCGAACTGCACAAGGGCAAAGAACGAACCACTGTCAAGCATGTGCGTAAAGTTGGTGCGATCCCTACGAATGAAGAATACAGGTGCATCTATTGCAGTGAGCTCTATACCACGCCACCAACAAGCGCCATTAAAAAAAAATTACTTTATGCAATATTGTTTTCTTTTATAACCGTTATGACGTTTACTGTATATATAATGAAGAATTAATGTATCCGCGTCGAATAGTGCAAATAAATCGATTTTGTGACAACTACATTTCAAAATAATAGCAGATAATGCTTAGGCGGTGCGCTTTAGGGACTTTCCCCTATATGTTATGTATATATATCTATATATATTGTACATTGTTTTCTTCAGGTTATTGCGGTATATGCGTACCACTACAGACAACACACAAGGAAAGTGGTTTGTGTCAGTTGTTGTGTGGGCAGAGATGAGGAAGTCTGCCTCTTATAAAGTAGATGTGTCCATGAACAATGATGCAGTGGTGCAAGAAGCACAACGTGAATGTGGTGCTGGGCAGGGCCATACAGGCTACAGCTCACTGCAAGCATGTTGCAGCAGTTCTGTCAGACAGACAGGAACTATCTTGACAGAAGTGACGTGTACAAAGGTAAGACGTTTTTAAATGTACAATTCTATGTACAAATATTTGGGGCAATTGTCATTGCACCAAAAATGGCAGTTAGTTTATCCAAATGTTGTACAAATAAGCTGGGTAGTTCAAAGAATGTGACACGCTCTTGTCAGCATATCTGCAACAATAAATAAATGAAAGGGTTAAAATGCATATACAATTCGTAAATACGTAGTTGACGTTCCATCATACTAAACTTTTTAAATGAACCCCTATCAAGTCCAGCAGATTACATGCAATTCATGTGAAGGACAATGCGGACCTTATATATGTTCCTCGACCAGAGCAACTGCAGAACAACGCCTCTACTCCAGACAGGTTCCGAAGTGTATGCCTGAACCATATGAGTCAAGTAAGTGTAATGCATCTCTCATTGCAAATATAGTAAAACTATTTCACTCTATTTGCAATGAGATGTTTAAAGTTCACCATACCCTATCCTCGGTCATTTTATAATGTAATAACTGGAATGTATTGCATCTATTTCTACTGGAGGACTTGACGAAACAAATCATATATTCCTTTTAGACCCATTGAAAAATAGTTACTTGTGAAAACATGGGCATTAGTGCACTCTCTGGCCTTATGCATAAAGCAAATAATACAATGAACACCATTGTAATGCATCCCTATAGCTCTATATATACATACTTCAGGAAATCAATCAATGCCAGTGATGCAGCTGTTCCCTCCTGCCAATCCACATGCCCTTGCCAACGACCACGGCTACTTGAAGTTAACTCGACAAAATCAGTACTTGAAAAATTAATTGGTTAGTTATTTCCATGCTTTTGAATTCAACATAATACATAATCTATATTTACACAATGTGCTCGATTGAAACAATGCACATGGTTATAATAGAGCGCAGTGGCTAAGTGACTAGAAAGTTGGACTCTCAATCAAGAGAACCCGGGTTCGAATTCAGTGCTGCCTTGTTTAACTTGGGCAAGTTCGTTCACTCTACGTTGATCCAGTTCACTCAACTGTATGAATGAGTACCTGGCAACAGACAGTGGTGGATATTTGTGTACGAATAGTTTTCGTGTATTAATTGCGGCATGGCTGAATGCTTCCCAGAGAAGTTGAGATGGTGCTAGGGAGTAAAGTGTAAAGCATTCTGAGCAGTCCTAAGGACTGGATTCTGCACTATTATATAAAATATTTCTTTTCACAAACATTACATCCTCACAGCACAGAGTCCAACTTACAAACCATTGTGCAAGCAGCTCTTTGAGCAATACATTTGAAACCAAACTAAAATAAAACAAAGTTAAAACTTGAAACAAAAAGGGTGAGTTTGTTGTATTGCTATTAATATCAGACTAGCTGGTGACAATACAACTATAATATAGGTTAAGCGAACAATGTACTTTTGTATCAAAACAAAACAACATTCATACAAATCATCAAATAAGAAATAAATTATTTTTAGTCTAAGATTGATTTAAGTCAATGATTAAAATAAAACGATTTAAATCAAACAAACATAACAACCGATGACGTATTGTCGGAAAAACAAGTTATTGCATTACTTGCAGGTTTCGGAGATCAGCGAGGAGCAGGCCACTGAGTTGGAAAGGGCAACTAAGGAGCAAATGAATAACAAACAGTGGAGGAATGTCAGACTACATCATCTGACCTCATCAAACTTTGGGCCATCCGCAAGGCCACAGAGAGGAGAGATGTGGAATCATTTACAACTGTTGTAGACATTAGAACACCAGATGTATTGCATGACCGTAAGTGCGAGAATGTGGCAGTGGAACAATTTGAAAAACAGTTTAAAGTTCAGATTCAGGCATGTTGCATATTTGTGAGCCAGGTTCATCCTGTACTTGCTGCCTCACCCAGAGTAATCGACACAGACACAATTTTGGAAGTTAAATGTCTTTACACAGCAAGGGAAAATGGTGAAAAAACTACTAGAATTTTACTCTTCTCATTTCAAATTTGCAATCATAAATACGTTCCTGTATAGGAATTATTACTAATATTCGTTTTAATACAAGTCTATGAGAGGTCCAACCTGAATTGAACCTAAAAGGTAAAAAAGTTAGTTCTGATATAGCGCGGTATCCGGTCATTTATACAGCTGAGTACACTGAAGCAATGTGGAGTAAACAAAACTGTCCAAGCTGCAGAGTTCCAGAAAGATAATACAGAGGAGTCAGTAGGTTTACGCTTTGGGAAACATGATAAGAATATTTACAGCCGTATTCAAGCATTCCTTGGCACAATGTTGGCTCTGACGTTACACAAGTAGAAACACACTTGTATTATCTGTTCTGTATTGCCAGTGCAGTCTCAGTGTTATTTACTGAGCGTTATTCATAGGCTCCTTTAACATTTTATAGGTCTTTGTCAGTCCTATGATACGCTCTATATGAACACTTGCTGGCAATTTTGCGGTCGTGCAAAACAATTGCACCGGACAGTCTGTTCTTCTTCCGAAAGAAGGTTGGAATGTTAATGTTAACCATGTAACTCTGAAATAGAACTTGAACATTAAACCCTTTGTCCACCATGATGCTGTCTCCATGGTAACACTTTCCCATCAGGTTGGATCTCTCACAAATCTGACGATCACTGGTTGATCCATCATATGCGGGTGATACTTAGGATACAAGACCTCCAGGTGAAGCCCTACTAAGACTTTGACGGTATTCTTGTTTTCATAGGTAGAACAAGTAGCTTGTCGCACCAATGGTTCTTTTGGCTTTTTTATTGGACACTCTGTGCGTCAATAATAAGTCTTGTCGAAAGGAACTTATCCTTAAACTTAGTTGATGAAAACTGGGAAGGCCACCAATCTGTTTCCCCAAACCATGGCAAACCATGAAATGTATCCAAGTAATAAACATATTCGACACAATAGCCTCAGTTAATTCAAACATTCTACTCAGTTCAAAGTTAGTTTTGTGCTGGCACATCTTAACAAGAGTAATAAAGAATTGATCTTCCACCGATGTGGATGGTATCACACCATGATAATAACGTAGGTTATATGCTGCTGGGCCAAGTGATTGTAAGACGAAAAGAAACTTCTCAAAATGTTCCAGGCCTGTATAAAAGTGCATTCCTTCATGATCATGAGCGAACTTCCTTGCACTCCACATCATCAAGTCACTGGTTTGTGTTGTTGTACTGACAGTGCAGACTCTAGGTGTCTGTGTAGATGTGTCACTTGGGACCTCTGTGAGCGAACTTCCTTGCACTCTACATCATCAAGTCACTGGTTTGTGTTGTTGTACTGACAGTGTAGACTCTAGGTGCCTGTGTAGATGTGTCACTTGGGACCTCTGTGTGAGAACTTCCGTGCACTCCACATCATCAAGTCACTGGTTTGTGTTGTTGTACTGGCAGTGTAGACTCTAGGTGTGTGTGTAGATGTGTCACTTGGGACCTCTGTGTGATAACTTCCTTGCACTCCACATCATCAAGTCACTGGTTTGTGTTGTTGTACTGGCAGTGCAGACTCTAGGTGCCTGTGAAGATGTGTCAATTGGGACCTCTGTGTGCGAACTTCCTTGCACTCTACATCATCAAGTCACTGGTTTGTGTTGTTGTACTGACAGTGCAGACTCTAGGTGTCTGTTTAGATGTGTCACTTGGGACCTCTGTGTGAGAACTTCCTTGCACTCCACATCATCAAGTCACTGGTTTGTGTTGTTGTACTGGCAGTGTAGACTCTAGGTGCCTGTGAAGATGTGTCAATTGGGACCTCTGTGTGCGAACTTCCTTGCACTCTACATCATCAAGTCACTGGTTTGTGTTGTTGTACTGACAGTGCAGACTCTAGGTGTCTGTGTAGATGTGTCACTTGGGACCTCTGTGTGAGAACTTCCTTGCACTCTACATCACGTCACTGGTTTGTGTTGTTGTACTGACAGTGCAGACTCTAGGTGTATGTGTAGATGTGTCACTTGGGACCTCTGTGTGCGAACTTCCTTGCACTCTACATCATCAAGTCACTGGTTTGTGTTGTTGTACTGACAGTGCAGACTCTAGGTGTATGTGTAGATGTGTCACTTGGGACCTCTGTGTGCGAACTTCCTTGCACTCTACATCATCAAGTCACTGGTTTGTGTTGTTGTACTGGCAGTGTAGACTCTAGGTGTCTGTGTAGATGTGTCACTTCGGACCTCTGTGTGAGAACTTCCTTGCACTCCACATCACCAAGTCACTGGTTTGTGTTGTTGTACTGACAGTGTAGACTCTAGGTGTCTGTGTAGATGTGTCACTTGGGACCTCTGTGTGAGAACTTCCTTGCACTCAACATCATCGAGTCACTGGTTTGTGTTGTTGTACTGGCAGTGCAGACTCTAGGTGTCTGTGTAGATGTGTCACGTGGGACCTCTGTGTGAGAACTTCCTTGCACTCCACATCATCGAGTCACTGGTTTGTGTTGTTGTACTGGCAGTGCAGACTCTAGGTGTCTGTGTAGATTTGTCACTTGGGACCTCTGTGTGAGAACTTCCTTTCATTCCACATCATCAAGTCACTGGTTTGTGTTGTTGTACTGGCAGTGTAGACTCTAGGTGTCTGTGTAGATGTGTCACTTGGGACCTCTGTGTGAGAACTTCCTTGCACTCAACATCATCAAGTCACTGGTTTGTGTTGTTGTACTGGCAGTGCAGACTCTAGGTGCCTGTGAAGATGTGTCAATTGGGACCTCTGTGTGAGAACTTCCTTGCACTCCACATCATCGAGTCACTGGTTTGTGTTGTTGTATTGACAGTGTAGACTCTAGGTGTCTGTGTAGATGTGTCACTTGGGACCTCTGTGTGAGAACTTCCTTGCACTCCACATCATCGAGTCACTGGTTTGTGTTGTTGTATTGACAGTGTAGACTCTAGGTGTCTGTGTAGATGTGTCACTTGGGACCTCTGTGTGAGAACTTCCTTGCACTCCACATCATCGAGTCACTGGTTTGTGTTGTTGTACTGGCAGTGCAGACTCTAGGTGTCTGTGTAGATGTGTCACTTGGGACCTCTGTGTGAGAACTTCCTTGCACTCCACATCATCGAGTCACTGGTTTGTGTTGTTGTACTGACAGTGTAGACTCTAGGTGTCTGTGTAGATGTGTCACTTGGGACCTCTGTGTGAGAACTTCCTTGCACTCCACATCATCGAATCACTGGTGTGTGTTGTTGTACTGGCAGTGCAGAATCTAGGTGTCTGTGTAGATGTGTCAATTGGGACCTCAGTGTGCAGATATGAAAGAACAAAATCAGATATCAAGTACTAACAATAAATATAATCAAATATAATTGTCAGTCCTTTTGTTCCAGTTTATAAAGAAAACCACTCATCAAGTCTACCTCTGAATATTGTCGAAGAAATTTATGTGATCAAGTTTTTATGACTTGTACTGTAATGAGTAATCTGCACCCTTGTTCATAATAATTATAGTCAAAACATATTAGGGCAGGAGTTTTATATTGTGGGCCTTATATAGTGTTGGTGTGTATTATGGTCCTAAGTAGATATGCATGTGATATACAATGCTGATATATGCTGTTTTCAATTGTTAATAAACAGTAATGCCTGATACATGCCGTATGTCCTCCGTACTGACTGTCTCTTCGGCACATACTTCACTCAATGCTGAGTCTTTGTTCTCCAGCTTCTGTCTCTAGTTGCAACCGTTTACTCGCCCTTACCACCCGGCTAACAGCTGCTGGTGTGGGAGTTTTTGACCAAGGAAATAACCGTCTTCTTCAGTCTTTTGAACAGAAGCGTTGTCCCTGGATAAAGGAGGAAAATAAATGCAATGGATAGGGATGGGCTATTTTATTAAATAACTTCAATATTAAAATAAGTTTATTAGCAGACCCATGGGGTAATAATCAGGTGGGAGACAAGGGAAGAAATGTGAGAGACTGACGGCTAAATGTGGGAGGCAGGAGATTGGGGTTGAAAATGTTGGAGGTAGTATTCCCATAATCTAGATTGGAAGGTACGAATCCATTTTCTTGAAAAGGGGGCACGATTTCAATGATAAGAGTCCGTGACAAGGGTAGGACTTTAAACTTCACTTCAGCCAAGTGCCACCCCCAAGTGGATGATAGGTGTGATCAACCCCTCCCCAGCGAAATGACATGTTTTCTTGTTGTTAATGTGTTTATTACCTTGGCTTATTTTAAAATGAGTTCCTTTGCTGTGATGTGCTTAGCATGTTAATTATAGCTCTGAAAGAGAGCAGTTGTTTTTTATAAATAAAATTTAAAATATTGTTCGCCAAAATAACTTAAATTATTAAAATAGCAAATAGACACATCTACGGTTACACATGCGCATACGTCATACCTCTCGCCCACAATGTATGTAATTTATAGTGATCGATAGATCGCAAACCAAGTTGTATGTCCTTCAGCAATACGTTTCGATTACTAAACAATAAAAATGGCTGCTTGCTCCAATGACAATGATTTATGTGAGTGCAAAGATTCACGTAGATTGACAGACCACGTAACAAGTCTAAAAGAATAATCGTCTGAGGAATTCTGGAAGGACGCCCACAACTCGGCCCTAGCCAGCGGACGCGGGGGTGGGGCGGCGGGTCGGCCTGTCCGCGTTCGCGGTTGGTCCCGAGCGCCTCCGGGTTGCTTCACTTTCATATTTTCTGACATTATGTAATCACATAACTACATGCTAGTCGCAAAGCAGATGAGCACCACATTCCTAATTTAAATTGGATATTAATATTATATTCCAAAAAAAGTAACGGATACTTAAGTATTTGCAAGTTGGTGTAGTTCGTTATGGGGCAGCACAAGCTTAGCTTAGGTTAACGAGTGCTTATTTGAGCAGACTTTTTGTGCAACTGTATTTGAGCTGACTTGTGTGCAAACTTATTTAACTAAACATATTTGACCAAACGGCATTCTAATGAATTATTTGACAACAGTCTTGCACAATGACAGCGTAAATGGATAATCGAAAGTCAGAATTCGACAATGTAGCATTGTGGAATTATGGCCCTAATATCGTTCCATGTAAAATAACCAATGAGGACGACAAGCCCCCTGGTAGTGACCACCCTCAGTGCTAGTATATAAAGGTCAGTTTGACAATAATGTTCTGAAAACGGCTGATTAGTTGAATGCGATCTCATAAAACGATTACATTGTAACCACACTAATACAGACTAGTCAGTTAATTGAAAGTTGCTGAACGCTGGAAACAACTAGAACTACAGATACGGAAACAAATACTAAGATACAAATTTAACAAATCACTGTGGGATGGGAGACTCCACACTATTACCTTTAATAATATTCACTTAAAAACAGCCTCCCCATGCATGACATAGACTGACTGACGCTCACGCTTGACAGACGAGAGTGTATGCATTGACCGTTTTATATACATATTAGATGGATGTATATATTGCTTTAACTGAACTGAATTGTACACGTTGTAGTACAAATAAATATTATTATTATTGACATTGACCGTTTACGAAACATCATGAATTATCGCTCACACACAGTACCAACCTACCTGACAATCTGTTCGCGTTTTCTGCCAGACTGCTTGACACTTCGTTTCTTCAGTTCATCTGTGAGTTCTTTTAAACTCCAGCTTTGATAAGACATCGCTCATAACGTGGGTAAAAAATGCTTGATATAAGTATCATGTACACTGCGTCGTGACGCTGGTGATTGACAGCACAAGGCCTAACTTGCAAGGGATACTTCAGTATTTGCAAGTTGGTGTAGTTCGCTAGGGGGCAGCACAGCTTAGCTTAGGTTAACGAGTGCATATTTGAGTAGAACATTTTTGCGCAAACATATTTGAATAGATTTTTGTGTGCAAACGTATTTGACCAAACTTATTTGACCAAATGGCATTCTAGTGAATTATTTGACAAAAATCTTGCACAATGGCAGCGTAAATGGATAATTGAAAGTCAGAATTCGACAATATCAGCGTAAATGGATAATCGAAAGTCAGAATTAGACTATGTAGCATTGTGGAATTATGGCCCTAATAGGATCGAGTACACGTCATTATATATATATATATATATATATATATATACATGCATACTCACATTCACACACACTTACCAACCCGTACTAATAAAATTAAACTAAACTACATTACGCATTTCTGTCTCTCTCTGTCCGTCACTCTCCGAACTCTAGCCTAACGCTCTGAAGCTTAACTCTCTCCTGACTCTCTGAGTACCTCTCAACTCTCTGCACCCTCATATCCACCACCTCTAACATTTCTCCTATATATAGTCACGAATAGTTGCATCATCTTATATCATCTAATATATATTGTGATTTTCCGGCTACGTCTCCGAAGAAATCAAATCTGTTGTTTGACAATAAGAATCGTACGACTCATGATCAACTATCTGGATGGCCCTCCGTCGACCTTGCCATGTACCACTCGATGGCAATTGAATCTCTTTTCATAACAACTTTGGTGTCTGGGTATTCGATCACTGTCAATATGATTATGAACATTCGGACTCGAGTTTATTATTAATTGCTTTCGACGTCCGGTTGGGCAGTATCGGTTATCGACAAACTGGCTATTAAACGGTTTCCTATCCGGCTGACTACTCTCTGGTGTCGATGATTGGTGTTAGATTAATTGACTGTCATCAACTAGTCATATCACGCTTCACGTCGGACATTACTCAGCGGCCACACGACGTCGTTACGATGTCGATTATTGGTAGAATATACATCGCAACGTCGTAAAACATATATACATCGATGTTGTAACGACGTCGAAACTTGACATTGCCTCGACGTTAAAATCACGTCGACAACCAAATCCGACGTCGTTACAACGTCGGGTAATCAACGTTGTATGGACGTCCAAACAAGACGTTGAAATAACGTCGACAAGCAAATCCGACGTCTTTACAAGGTCGGGTCATCGACGTTGTAAGGACGTCGAAACGCGACGTTATCACGACGTTGGAATCACGTCGACAACCAAATCCGACGTCTGTACAACGTCGGGTCATCGACATTGTAAGGGCGTCGAAACGCGACGTTATCAAGACGTTGAAATAACGTCTACAATGAAATCCGACGTCTTTACAACGTCGGGTAATCAACGTAGTAAGGGCGTCGAAATGCGACATCATCACGACGTTGAAATCACGTCGACATCCAAATCCAACGTCTTTATAACGTCGGGTAATCAACGTTGTAAGGACGTCGAAACTTGACGTTGTAATGACGTTGAAATCACGTCGACAACCAAATCCGACGTCTTTATAAGGTAGGATCATCAGCGTTGTAAGGACGTCGACAACCAACTGGACAGCGGCAGTTCGCTAGATAAGTAATGCTCGCCTGACTATTATAACTAATTACGTACGAACGACGTATTCACAAACATCACCGACTATACTTTATTACTAAACTCACCCACCTATCCACTCGCCCAATCACCCACCAACCCACTCACCCACTAACCGACTCACCAACCCACCCACCCACTCATCCACCCATCCACTGAGACACCCAAGGAGTCGCCCACCCTCTTTACGAACAAGGATTCATATAATTACATAGCAGATGTGGGTTAATTATAACTAGAAAAGTTGCAAATTTAAATAACTTAAATTGCAAATAACTTATTCGAGTTAATTTAATCAAACAATAAAAATTACCTCATGCTATCAGTTTGGACAATTAATTAATTCAATTCAAATTAACTCCACATGGCGTGAATTTATTCAACCAATTAACAATTACAACTAACTCATGTCTGGTCCGTAGTCTCTCCCATGACTAGGGAGGGCATTGTCACGCACGCACGCACACACTCCATTCTTAAATGTAACTTAATATGAATGTTGTTTTAACATTTAGCGTAGGAAGTTTTTCACCTTTAGTGGGCCTTTAGTGTTAATATTTGTCTCGTTTATCGGGCCTACTTGTTTTTACATGTAGTGTAATTTTTTTCACATTTAACGGAATTTTCACATTTAGCATAGAAATTTTTCACGTTTAGCGGACCTGTCACATTTAGCGGAATTTTCACATTTAGTGATGCCACATGCGTTCCAGGTGTTGAAATGTCGCCAATCCAGATCCAAATGGATGTATGAATGCTGTGGTTCCTTCATGGTATGAAGTTTGCGTTTCCCATGCTGTTGACAACTGTAAAGGACGTGAACTTGTCTGTTCCCAGAGCATGCCGGATGCCGTTGCCATTAATATAAATAACGTTATTGCCTGTCCCAAAGGCTATCCAAATGTATGCCGCTGGACATACAAATGACAAGTTCATAACTCGTAATGACCGGAAGCAAGGTTTTGGTCCATTTTACACAAAGCATTTTGCACAAGGATCAATAGTTGCATGTCACGTTCCTCGTGGTCGTAATGGATGTGGCATGTTACATTTGCACCTACTAATGACAGCTGAGGTGTCTGAAGTGTCAAGAACTTCCATTCAACCTGGATAGTGGAACTTTGCAACCTTAATGGAGAGAAATGCAAATAGTTCCTGTTTGTTGGTAACATCTCGATGGAAGTATTTCCCGTTTAATGGCACATTGTTGTCCCATGTAACCTTAATAAAAGTCCGGTTACCTCGCCTCTCTCTTGTGGATTATTTGATCCTGCCGGCGAGGTACGTGTCCCACGACGTCAATACTGTTGGAGTTAACTAAGTGCGTCATGATGTAAGGAACTACAACAATGTCTGCATACTCATCAAACGTGGCGATGTTGGTTGATGCATCTTTTGACGGTGACCTTGTTCAAAGTTCGTTTTCAACCTTCACTCCACAGTTAGACCACCACTTTACAACTCCATGCCATGCCTCGCCTCATTTTGACGGTGTTACAATACACATTACATGGTCTAGTATAGATTATAAAGCACATATGCAAACATTGTAATTGTACAACGTTAGCGGAATGGCGCAGTTTTGAACATTCACCGTTTGGTGGTGACCTTGCTTGACCTTCACTGCACCACTTGATAGCTCCTCATCTCTTATTTACGGAGACGCAGTATGGTTTCCAAAGGTATATGGCATGGCCATGAATATGTAGGTGACGTATTGTATGACGTTGGCAGGAAGGCTCAATTTCGAACATTTACACAATAGCATTGTTTGATCGTCTCTCCACACAAACTCCATCAACTGAAACCTTCAAGTCATATCTCGTTTTGACGGGAAGAAATTGCTCTTTCACGCTGTTTATGACGTGTCCACAGAAATAAAGTAGATACTTGTAAATTTATGACGTTCGCGGTATTGTAAAAGTTCGAATATTCATTGTTTGACCTTAGTTCTACAGGCCGGTTCGCGGTGGCAGTTGCTCTGTTGCAGGGTGGGACGCGATAGCAGTTGCTCTGATGCAGGATGGGTCGCAATTGCTCTGTTGCAGGGCGGGTCGCAGTGGCAATTGGTCTGCTGCAGGGCGGTTCGCGGTGGCAATTGGTCTGCTGCAGGGCGGATTGCGGTGGCAGTTGCTCTGTTGCAAGGCGGGTCGCGGTGTCAGTTGCGCTACTGCAGAGCGGATCGTGATGGCAGTTGCTCTGTTGCAGGGCGGATCGCGTTGGCAGTTGTTCTGTTGCTGGGCGGGTCGCGGTGACAGTTGCTCTACTGCAGGGCGGGTCGCGGTGACAGTTGCTCTACTGCAGGGCGCGTTGCCGTAGCAGTTGCCCTGTTGCAGGGCGGGGTGCGGTGACAGTTGGTCTGTTGCAGGGCGGGTCGCTGTGGTAGTTGGTCTGCTGCACAGCGGGTCGCGGTGGCAGTTGCTCTACTGCAAGGCGGGTTGCCGTGGCAGTTGCTCTGTTGCAAGGCGGGTCGCGGTGACTCGGCGGTAGATCGACAGGAACGAATTTGGAATCAATCTGCTGCCGTATCAAAACAAAGTTATTCTCCACATTTTGTATGAGTATTTCAAGTGACATAGTAGGGACATTAATAATGATGTCTATCCCATGGAAAAAGAAAATATATCACACTGTGGGTAAATGTGTAATGGACTCATCGAGTCTTGTCGTGTCGTGGACGTGGACTCATCAGCTCTGTTATCTCGTTGTCTCATCAGCTCTAATACAATGCGATAACGCCACAGAGTGGGATATGTACTTAATACGAAGACAACAAGAAAGAAAGAAACGATGCTGATTGCTGCAATACTGATCTTCATCGTGATAATCACGTCGCATTTCTTAACTAACAATACTACAAACAAAAACAATTTCTGAATGAAATGTCCTTTTCATTTCATAGAATATGACATGACATAGTAATAACTTATCAAGAAAATGCTGAAAATCCTAACCCTTAACCCTAACCCGTAACCTTCATATATATATATATATATATATATATATCGACAACCTCTAAACTGATCTAATAATGCCTGTACCTTTGTTCAGCTAAGAATTGGGGTAAAATACACCGAATGAAGGTTTATACATTGACAGTATAATATAGTTTTTTAAGCAGACTAATGAATATATATATATATATATACTATATATAATTATATACGTATATATGTATATATATATATGTATTTATATATATATTAATTAATGTATTTAAAAAAAGTAATAATGTATACTAATATATATACATATATATATATATTAGTATACATTATTACTTTTTTTAAATACACTAATTAATATATATATTTAAATACATATATATATATATATATATATATATATATATACAAACATGCATACATACACACATACAATATTATATGACATGCCTTCTAGGATTGGATCGCGTAGTGGAGCAAGTCTAGAGAAGGATTGGAGAGCCAGGTTATCAGTTGTATTACATACCGAGTTGCACCAGCAGTGGCGCCCCCTAACATGTTCAATAATATCAATTCAGTGTTTGTAGTCCGCCACGGTAAAACAACCAAACTTGTGATTTGTTCTTTTCCTGTGCTGTGCTGTGCTGTGCTTAGCTTGATCTTCTATCATACTATATTTTGAACTGTATTTGTGATATCTTATTCTACCGTCGTATACTAAATGTATGCACATTGTATAACTGGCATACAAAGGAGGTCGCGGCAAACCGGGAAACATGTACTAAATGAGTTTAAGTTCAGACCATTGACGCCAACTCAATGAACATGTATATGTTGCATCACTGATCATGTGTCTGCATCTTCCCATTTATGTCAGTAATAGTAGTCTGTCGTCTCTTGGTTTCGTGGAATGCAACATCGCATGTAATATAATTCGTTCTGACTGCTTCAGTCTGCGTCGGATATTGCGTAGTGACAAACATACACAAATAAACCCATCATCCTGGGTAGGGACCAGTTTTTTACACCTTACCTGAAAAGTGGGTGGTCAGTCGGACCTTCAACTTTCATAATTTGGTGGTCCCACACAAACGTTGGTGGTCCAAATATAAAAAAGTACCCGAGTATAGGCCTATATACATTTGCAGCTGTAAAGCATGGCAATTATTAATATACTAGTTCACGCCAAGTCTGTGCTCATTCTCCTGCATGTTTACAATATTCAGATTAATGAACCAGCGAATATAAAATAACAACATAGGCAACAGTTTATTGTTGACAGAAAAACATAAATGTTGCAAATTACAACAAACGCCACAACACAAATGTACGCAGGGGACTACTCTGAACTGTTGTCAACATCTGCAGGAGCAGCAGCACAGTCAGGCTCTAAGAAACACTTGCTCCAGTCACTGACAGTGACTCCAGCTGAATCCGAGTTGACCTCAGACAGTGACTCACTGTCCGAGTCCAACTCTGTTTAGAAATTGGGCATCCTCGCGCCGGATGTATTCCATAGGTGAATAGGGGATATGGGTTTGAAGTCAACCATGTCATGTGAATGCAGCTGGACGGTGATGATAGCTGACACTGTGGATGGCTTCATACGGATTCGAACGCTTCACTCATTTCACTGTGCCACCCCCACGAAACTAAACTCAATCGACCTATCAGCGTGTTGACCAGCTCGACATTTTATTGTTTTCCAACTTGTTTCTGTGCTATGCTTATGTTAAATTTCCCGCTCGGAAGTTCACAAATGTCACTATTGTTGACACTTGTCTAGTGTCCGCGCCCACCTCAACTTCGTCGTTATACCAACATTGTTGCCTAATTTTAATACCTCATGTTTTATTGCATTTATTCAACATCATCCCATTTATATTTACGTTACAAAAATATCGCGTCTTAGCGCACTTTTGAAGCCCAAAGAGCAACCCAGTTTGCAACAACATACGCTGATATATCGCTCTCCGCGGTAACGCGCGGCCGCAGTGGCGCAGACTGACGCAAACCGGGTCGCTCTTTGGGCCTAAAAAATGTGCTAAGACGCAATATTTTCGTAATATAAATATGCCTGTGATGATCTTGAATGATAGAACTAAACCATTGAAGTATCAAATTTAGGCAAACACGTAGATGTAATGACGAAATTGATGTTGGCCAGGATACTTGACAAGTGATCCATTATTTTCTTTAAAAAATTTGCCGGTCTTCCGGGTCGGCATTTTTTCAAAGTTACCGACCCGACGAAATGTTTGACGGTCTCGGGCCTCCGGGTCGGCTGTAATTTCGAACACTGGTAGGGACCGTTTGTGGATACTGCTAGCAGGGTCAGCTGCTCCCGGGGCTAGCTAAGGGCAGGGACGACCATACCCTGGATTTTATACCTTAAGTTAGCCTGCTACTGTATGGGCTGCACGTCTGGAATGAAAAAAAATTACCTGTTCTTTATACGTTTCTATATTCTCTTATGGATTCTCATTCTGGATCGCTTCTCGATCGACTTCTGGATCCGCTTCGGTGTCCCCTGCTGTATTCTCATTATGATAAAGAAGGAAATCCCAAGTTAAGAACTAACAGCTGTGGAGGGATCTGTCTCTACACCAGCAATTACATAGACTAGCAAAAATGCCCGACCCCTGAAGAAAGCTTTGGTAGTTGTCAGTCGTGATAGCAATATTTACCAAATGTTAGAAAACACCCAGAATCGTTACATAATCACCACAATGCGCTCACAGATTCTCGTTGTGCGTTCAAAATTACGAAGGTCGGAGAGAATGTGACGTTCATGTCCATCGATAGGCCCTTGTCGTAATAGTGTTGAATTGTGAAATAATAATTCGTATTAATCTCGTCCTGCTGTTCTCTCCCAATCCCTACACAATATTCCCATCACACTTAATTTCTGATCGTTTTCGGTTAATACGACTAATACAATATAGAAATCCATATGTGCCTACATAGCAATAGGAGCACCAAGCAGTACCCTAAGCGCGAAAATACTCTGGCTACATTTACCTGTGCCTGTCACAGGGTCAAGTAAGCTATTTGAAAATGAAGAAGAAAGACGGCCAACGAAGCTGGGGTAGGAGAAAAATGGTGAATGGTAAGTGAGATGGTCAATGTTCAAGTGGAGAAAACGGAAATGTTCAAGTGGAGAAAACGGAAATGTTCAAGTGGACAAAACGGAAACAAGAACGTCAAGTAAAGCAAACGTTTCAGTAACACATTATGTTCTTACTCGCCGTGTCGGCGTCAACGTAAACCAGCGCCGTATACCACCCACTACCCGCGACGCTCCACCCCAGCTCGACAATACGCTGGCCACATACATGTGGCTAACACACAGTGGTGCGCTCAGTATAAGGAGAAGTAGAACTTTAAGACAAGAAGGAGACAAACTAGAATGTACATAGTACCATTGAACCACTGCCCGCCGTTTGTGCCATGAGGTGCGGTTTGAATAGAGCTAAACAGCCAAGGAACTCCATCCCCTTCTTACCATAAAATCATATTTCGTCTTTGTTATGCAATGGGAAAGTCTATTATCGAAAACGAGATATGAACGTAGATTTCATTTTGAACATGTAACGGTCAATGTCTTCAAAATGATCAGAAATTGTGAAGAAAGGAGATCTTCAAACTGGTGAAATTGTCTAAGTTCAAATTTTCTAATTCATATTCAGTTGACGATGATGCTACACAAATTTGTCGCTTGACAACTAATTGTGACGAGACGGCTAAATGTCGTCGGCGGCCGGTTAAATAAATTCAAATCAAATCAAAATTGTATTTTGACACCACATATCTCTACAAAATTAGATTCAGGCGTACTTTCAAACTGGAACATGATATACAAATACATACACGTAAGTGATAATGATATTACAATGTATACGTTACGTAAGATAACACACTGAATAATAATAATAGAAGGGGAACCCGGGCACCTGATGCACAACCATTAAATCAATCGACGATATTTGTGTGTTTCTGAGTGCGTCAACGTTTTCTTCCAACGCGGTCTGTATTTCAACATTCCAAAGGACGCAGGCGAGGTAGACGTTTCCTCGATCAGTTTTTTTTTTTTAACTAATAATGATTTATTCATCACAAGTAACTTTTACTAAAGCCCGTCATTATAAAAACATATCAATACAACATTCCCTAAGGATAAAGTTCGGTCATTTTAATATGTATGACGCTTTGTGGTCATTCTCACCCACGCACCCACGCACCCACGCACTAGTACCCACGTACCCACCCACCCACGTACGCACACACACACACACACACACACACACACACACACACACACACACACACACACACACACACACACACACACACACACACACACACACACAGACACACACACACACACACAAACACATACACACACATGCACACGCGCATATGCACACGCACAGTCATGCTTAGTAATGCTTATTTCATTCCGTTACATTGTGACATTACCGAAAACTAACCGTTATCGGATTACAAGGCACGTACGTTTGATTGATTAGGCATCATGCAACAATGGATTGTGCATGGGTATGTGTATACCTGTTTATGCACGTACGTTTTATTCATATTTTGTAGTAATAAGCTTACTTTATCTGGTGATAATTAAATAAGTAATAGTTAAGATGTGGTCCAGAAAACTGCAACGGCTTAAAAAGGAGTTGCAAACCGTCTAGGAAGAAAACATTTACATCCTCCGTACACATACACGCACGCGTGCACGCAAGCACGCAAACATGCAAACACATACACACGCACATACACACACAAGCACACATACACGAATACGAACACGCGCGCACGCGCACGCACACGAACACATATTTTTTTCCGGCCAAAATTGACGTCGCGTCCGAATTAATTGTTGAACGAACACACTTTAACAACAGCACCATCATTAACGAGATAACTGTATTGGTTTGAGCATAATTACTCTTTAGTTTTAATTATAAAACGTTGTTATCGTTTGGTGACTGTGACCGTTAACTACCCAACATCAAAATATTGACTAGCATTCAATCGAAGACTTTCATTCTCCACAACATAGTCGAAAACATTTTATAGGAAGAAAGGGACATTGCTTTGTTAGATTAATTTCCTTGGTTGCTTAACTCCAATTACGCGTACGTCAGGGCATTTTGAAAATAGAAACTAGGAACATTGGTCATGTCTAAATATTATGCTTGTAATTTTGGTTCAATATTCTACATCAGTACTACGTATATCATCGGTAGATTGGAAAGAAATGGCTAGTGATTTAGTGATATGTTTGATGTATGATCGTCGAAGAAAAAACTACTGAATATTTTCACAATAATGTCACTAATGAGATGAACAGTGTCTCAAAAGGGTCAAATATTGATAACTATTTTTGGTTCTATTTAGTATGAAGCGCTATACGAAATCCAATCCTACAAACTTTTTCAATGGTGCATTTTTTTCTGTTCTAAGTTACATCGTTGTAATTAGCTGTAAACGTCGTTGTAATTAGCTGTAAATATTGTTGCCGCTACACGTTTAGCACGTTTCTCTTCATTCGCTTTTAGCTCAAATCTGTATCTTAATCAAGGTGGCCTTACGCATGAATGATAAATGTTGTTTGCTTGTAGCTAACGTTAAGAACAACAACCGATTACTACATGTGTGTTTAACAGTTCAGTTACTGTTTAACGTTGTTATTAATATTGGTAAAATTGCATTGAGTGCGCAATATTACGGCAATTGTGTGGACGATGAGATGCTGCGTGCCCACAGCCGCGTCGAATGGCGAGGAATGGCGGAGCGGATCGTTGAAATGGCTTAGGCGAGTCCCACATATATTGGTAGTTTGAAACGCAAACATGTTTATTTTCTTGTTGACGTACTGTTCATAATTTATGTACGACCACGGAACAGTTATAAGACAGCACTGACTCAGATGTGCGTAGTTTAACAACACTCCCTGTCGTCGTCTTAATTGTTGGCACGAAGTTTGATTAATAATGAACGTGGGTAGTTGGCGTGAAATTTCGTGATCTCAGATGCCCCTTGTTTCTTCCCGCTGTGTTCATGTTACCTTACTGCACAGCCAACGTAATCAAACGTCGTCATGAGAATGTACCAGCAATCACAAATCATATTTGTTATTATTCAAACACAAATTCAACAGTCTTATTAAAATGAACCGAAATAGACAAGACATAATGATATCAATAATATATGGTCACCCGGGAAACTAGTTCGTAATTGAATTTATATTATTTATATTACACTGATCAAATAAACACGTCAGTTAGCATTAATGAATTCCATCAATGTGATTAATCCAGCGGTTCTTAACCCCTGAGTCGCGACCCTACATTCAGTCTCCAGTGATTTTTTTCGATATTCCCTTTATTGTCCCGCTTGTCCGTACAAGATGTACTCGAGACAAATAATGTATGTCAACATTTGTATTAATTTGAGAAGTCGTGTTATCATTTCTATTTACCGCGATATTTTGGGTAAATTGTTCATCTTGCATGCAGCTGGAATGGGTCAGTTTAATTTTTAAAGATGCCGCCAAACATCCATCATGCGCACACTGGGCATAAATAGGTGACATTTTCGATTCACTCGATATAAAAGCTTCAAAGTACACTTTCACATACATATTGCATTGATAAAATAGCTTAATGTCTATTAAATTTTGTCTGCGTCCTTATTTTCACCAGCACGAAATAACTTAACGCAATACCCTTCAAATATTGTCGAAATCATATGATCGTTTTGATTTCGTCCGCCATCTGTACCTTCTTTTTTTGTCGACAAAGCAAAGAACGGCGCTATGTTCATGATTGTTATATTCTCTGCAGGTGTCCATACCCTGTCTCTCTCTCTCTCTCTCTCTCTCTCTCTCTCTCTCTCTCTCTCTCTCTCTCTCTCTCTCTCTCACACCCCTCCCTCCCTTCCTCCTCCTCTCCCTTCTCTCTCTCTCTCTCTCTCTCTCTCTTCTTCTTCTCTTTCATGTATTAATAACAAATAAATTAGACAACGTATATATAAAAGGTCATAACTACGGCAGGTCTCTCTCAACATAAATAAGTCAAAACATACCATGTAACAAATGGCACACGATAATTAAATGACTTGTTCTTAAAACATTTGTTACAAATATGGACGATGCCAACACCTGTAATAGTTGTGTTGCCACTTTTGATTACAATTCAAACTATAACAAAAACAATGTTAAAAAATGACTAACTGAAATTCTCAGATAATCAGTTTATTAAAACCAACCATGTTTTACCATCACAAACAAGATCAATGTGTAAGCATTGAACATAACATTATGAAAAGCAACAAGATAAAGTACAATGATCTACGCAATTTAATGTTAATATTACAACACTAGAACACACTAGAATAGGTTCTCGAACAAAGCATGTCCTCATGGTAGGTCGCATGCCTTCACGTGGAGGTGTTTCCGGGTCATAGTTGATACCTATCAGAGTTTGCCCACACATGCTGACCGTTCACACCAATACGATGATTGATCGATAACTGCGTCATCCCTTCGTCACCCATTGCCGTTCCCAAAACGGTGACCACCTGTATAAAGCAAGGCCGGACAGACGGACTGTCAGCACCACTCATCCCCGGTCGGAGAAGACGCCAGAAAGAATCCTTTCAGGAGGCCAATTCTGTCGCTCGAAGTAATACCCTAGTAAGTTGCACGGTTCACTGTGGAAACAATATGTTTGCACTTTATTATGTATCTATGTTTTATGTCATATTAAATACTTAAGTGTTATACTATAATGTGTGTTGTAAATAAAATGATATATATATATTTGTATAGTTGTTCAGATGGATCGTTAGTTATCAATGTTATTTTCAGAATAGCAGTGTTGTTTTTGTTGATTTAAAAAAGAAATTGTACATGGTTGTTTAGTTCGAGCTATAAACAGATAGACAAATAATAAATGTTGAAAGTAGAATACAAAAAGCAAACCGTCCTTGTATACGTTGTGTCTACTTCAATACAACGCGTCAATGTAAAACTCTACCGTTGTATCGTTAGTAGAGGTAATATCGACGTCGTTTAGGTTACTGAAAGTATTAACATGATTTTGTCAACCATACCAGAGAACAGATACAATATACATTATGCAGGATGTAAATTTCATGTCAACATAGCCTGGGGAAACCCGTTTTGGTATAGTGATACTCGTTATACGGGTTTATCTAGACCTTCAATATTGTGACAGACGTTTTCTTTACAACAGGCCGCCAACAAAGAACGCAATGCTGCTGTGTGCCATTGTGGCCGCCACTTTCGTCGGAATTTGTAAGTATCACCAAACACGTGACATATGTAACGAATTAATAGTTACTTGTTGTAAACCGATAGTAAAACATTTCAATGTTGAATAAACAGTCGTATTACGCGTACTCCGTGAATGAAAGGTATTCGAAATAAACCATGGCAAAACAATATCTAATCAGTTGTGGTCCCTGTGCTAGCGATATTATATATCTGAATGGGAGTCTCCCGAACTTATCTATTACTTACGTTATTCATTGTATATATATCGTATTTATAGGTCAAATAAATTCATTCTGAGTTCTGACTTCTGTTGTAACGCAACACGTTCAAGATAATGAGAAGAAAATGAAGCTATTAGTCCGTAGCCCAATATTAGTATATCTAAATACGATTCGCCATAGTAAATACATTTACACTACATCTTTATGCACAGTACACAGAAAATATGTTCTATTTCTGACATTTCTAAATGAAATGAACACGTTGTTTCGGCTACTTTGTATTTTCCAGTTGTTAAAGATGCATCATGCACATGGTCAAATTAGAGGACGCATCGGTGTAGTTTCAGAATGTTTGGCCATTGCCCTGGTGGCACTATATATACACATACATACGCAGAAGACAGTTTCCCGAAACTGACGTGATTTAGGATAGGCGGAACAATTGCAGACAAAACGTGTAACGTTATAAAAAATCGATTTATATCCGGCTATCTTCCGGTACGAACCAAAACACCGTTAAAATCATAATCAACGGATGATTTTGAAACAATAAAGACGTTGCTCTTCTTCAGAACGGTGGAAGATTATTTCCTGAACGTCTTCCGTCAGAGATTAAACCGCCTAGGAGAAAAAATATACGGGTGTGTACATGTGTGCGTGGCGATGTTAACATTTAATGTCAACATCCCCACCCATACATGTACACAGCCGTACACATCCCTACACACACACACACACACACACACACACACACACACACACACACACACACACACACACACACACACACACAGATACATAAGATTATGGTAAGATACGAAGGTAGCAATGTTATATTTTGTATGTTTGTATTTCCAGATGCTCAACCTTCGAAACCCGCATTCGCATGTCCACCTTTTGACCCCGCAGGTAAATTGAAATTTACCTTTATCGACATTGAATTTGTTTTATTCTCAAATAGTTTATTACTCAGCTCTTAGTTGTATTGGTGGACAGAATGACAGTTATTAGAACGTCAGACAACCAACCGAGAGGAGAGAAGTTCGACTCTCTCTCTTGTCATATGAAGCTTGGAACTCTTCGTTCACTCCACACTGCAATAGGTAATTCGGCATAATAGAATATGTATGTATGTTTTGAACATTCTTTGCGCAGAACTTGTCGTGTGGCTGAATGTTTTTCCTGATAAATGGATATGTTGTTAAAATCAAGAGTTATCGTGAAGTGTAAAACGCTCTGAGTAATCACAAAGACCGTATGGACTTATAGTTTTGCTAGCAGCGTGCCATGATTACGTTTATGGTAATTATTTTACACAATTACTATTTTCTCTATTTATTTATATTAATTAAATCTACATCCACCCATCCACGGAGCAACACATTTTTGCGGTATTTTCATATTAAATTCGTTCCCGCTGACCATTTAATTTACCTGTCTCCAATTCTGTCACTGCATGTGGCCAATACACATTTCCCGATATATTGAAGTGCCACGTGCCACGTGTCTGGCGTATGTATCAACATTAAATTCTTCCACTAGAAATGTTAATAATGCGTTTTAAGAAAATTACCTGCAATTGTTGAATCAGAAGCCAGTTGGCCAGGGAAGCAAGGAACCTTAAAACAGTGAAACGCGGTGTCTAAGGGAAATTAAATCCCACTGCCCGAAAGTTAGCTAATAACATATAGGTTGACGTTGTATCTTTTCAGTCGAATGTCCGAATGCCAACGTCGACTTCGTGGCTGACGCGTGCAATGACACGTGCTTCTACACATGTGTGCAAGTAGGTGGAGTGTACACGGCCGTGCAGCGATGTTGCCATGAGTGCCAGTTCTGGAGTCAGAACTTGTTGACGTGCATCCCAGACATTAACCAACCTGATTGTGTGTACAATGAGACAATTCCGACACCTGGTAAGTGGACAGAGGTAGAAACAAGCAGACATTGAGTGACTGAGTGAGACAGTGAGTGAGTGAGTGTGTGAGTGTGTGTGTGTGTGTGTGTGTGTGTGTGTTTGTGTGTGTTTGTGTGTGAGTGTGTGTGTGTGTGTGGGTGGTGTGTGGTGTGTGTGCGTGTGTGTGTGTCACCTTGTTTTTTCTTCTTCTGTGTGTGCATGTGTGCGAGTGTGCGTGTGTGCGTGTGTGTGTTTTTGTGTGTGTATGTGTGTTTCTGTGTGTGTATGTGTGTGTGTGTGTGTGTCTGTGTTTTTTTTCTCTTCTGTGTTTGCGTGTGTGCGTGTGTGGGGGTGAGTGGGTGGATGGGTGGGTGTGTGTTGGTGCATGTGCGTGTCCGCACGACCGTATGCGTGTGTATATCAGTGTATGCATGCATGCCTGTTCGTTCGTGAGTTACGTATGTGTATATGAATGACCATGAGAAGACGTCTATTTTTGCGTTTATATGCGTACACATGTGCATACATGGTATATATTTCGTTGGTGTTTGCAGCATGCAACCTGACGGAAGGAAGTAACAAGTACACATTCTTTCTGGGCGAGTCCTTGATGACGTGTGCGCCTGGTACTATCTTCAACCTGACACAGTGCACGTGCATAACCGACCCAGAACCGTTCACGCGTGAGTATAACTTAACTTACTATAATGTTAAGTTTTTTATATATTGTATTATACCCTAGCAAACGTGGCCTCAAAAACTGAATAATTAACATCGAACGTTGTGTTCCTTGAGTTACCGTGATCACTCGTTCAGACAGAGAAGGGTAACCAGGGTTGGCCAGATCAACCCTCCTTTTATACCGCGAATTCCTAAGACGTCTCCAAGACAGCAGGCAATATAAGAGTTCTATGAACAGGTTATGAAAGTAAACGATGTGTTTACATGCTGCAAGAGCTTCATGATATGAGCATAAGCTGATTTGGTGGCCAGATAATAGAAGCAGACCTGTCTTAATTTGTTTTGTATAATACAATAACATAACACAGAAACTCAGGCCTAATTAAAAAATGGTACAGCTGTTGGCTGTCAAACTGCGACTAAAATATCAAAGAATAAGCTAAGAGTTAATGCTAAATTTTCTTTGTTACTATGTCACCATTAGGCGCATATCGTTAAATATTACAAGAATAACATCAGTAGTTACGAAGAATTTTAACGGTGGTTAAATATACTTGTCACGCATTGGGAAATCATAACGGTATTAATATCATTGCAAGTATAAAATGAAACAGCATTCGTATATATCCCGGATGCACCAGCGATCGCCTTTTAATATGACGTCCTTTCACTTACACGATCACGTTGGAATTATATTTAGTTTGCATTTCTTGTAAATGAACACTGTTCTTCTGTTTGTAGCTCCAGTCCAGGAGCTGACCTGCATCACCTTCTCCAATGGCTGGGACAACCTGGCAGCAACCCATGGTGTCTGGGTCGCGTCATCCAATGTAAAGGTAGTCGCTGACTGCACGCCCACCGGCGGCAACTGCGGCTACTTCAACAGCACAATCGGGGCATCGGTGAAGATTCCGTACTTCGCCAACTCATACGACGCCTTCAGCGAGTTCTCCATCAGTCTGTGGTTCAAGCGCACGGCCGGCATGTCGAGCCAGCAGGGTCTCGTCGGCAACGGCGACTGCGGAGCGAGCAGCTCCATCGGTCTTATGTCCGAAGACGAGAATCTCGTGTCTGTCGCGCTGAGGAACGCCGATGACGTCAACTTCACCGTAAATGGCCTTGACGTGAGTAGAGCACTTGATTACGCACACATTTTCGCACGCATACTCACACGCACACGCGCACACACGTACACACACGCAAACACACACGTGCGGGCGCTCACCCACACACACGCACAAATGACTATTGTAAATATCATATTCCGCTTCTCGATAATGTCGTAGCCCTATTGCTGAATGTCCCTCTTGAACGACCTTTGTGATTTCTGTTTCTGTGACCTTGCAGGCAAGTGACGGGGCATTCCATCATATGGCTGTCGTCTACGACGGAGCCTCTGTCATGGTCTACATCGACGGGGCGTCTTCTGCCGCTGCATCTTTCTCGGGTACGTCAGCACAGTCAAGTTTGTTCTTCGTTGACGTTGTTGTTTTCATTTCCTTCTCGTCCTTTTTTATGTATACCAATATCACTAAGTCACACCTTTCAAAGGAGCAACAAACCAATTGCATCTGTTATCACCATTACAGTATTTCGATCTTGTGGTTTGAATACTAGTTGATGAACAAATAATATGTATATACTCATCATCCCATCATGTCTTACGTAATTGATGTGCAAAGATAATTATCTTGCTTAACGTAGCCGTTTTAATGTTTGTATTATTTTTCAAGTAATTATCTATGCATATATCTGGATAACTTTGTTGCTGCTGCACTCTCTATGTGATGTTCTCTCAGATGTCAATCTTCAACAACGTTGTGCATGTTATTACGTCATTGTGACAAATTATATATATAGTGAGTATTTCAATCATAACTATTTCGATAGCGCACTATCCAGCCTAAACTTTTCAAAATCGCGCTTTCATTCAAGTTTATTAGAATATGTCATGTATTTTAAACAGTCAAAGACGAAAAACAAGATGTCAAAAATAAGCACATTAGAAACTGTTTCTACAAACCAATCATTAAAAATATAAATTGTATGTTGTAATCACGCATGTTGCACATTGAAATATAGTTTTGATTGTAATTATATCCATTGTAATTTGGGCAAGTGTTATAAGTGACACACTTCTTCTTGCCTTTTTTGACTTCAAAACTGTGATTTACAATTGTATATTTGGCATTCTTGTGCATTGTTATTGTTGTTGTTGTTATTGAAATAAATATATTACGAATACATTGTATGTTGTATCTAGCGATCTTTGTTTGCTACAGGCAAGATCAAGCGCGTCTACTACCCGATGGTCATCGGAGGGTGCTTGTGCGGCAGTTGCAACTTCGACGGTTACATGGACTCGGTAAGGATAATATTACCTTTTACATGAAAGTGCCGGGCAGCAATACTTGGAAATTTGCTTGAGTTCCACTACAAGTACGTTTCATTACCAAAGTGCTCAAGTACTAATACGTCATGGTTTCGAAAAGTACTTAAAGTTCCACTACCTTATATAGGCAATGGCAATAGTGAGTATATGCCCGTATCGCCGTGTCGAAATGGTCTATATGGAGCGATATTTACCTACAACGCCGAAGTATGTCTACATTGTATATACAGACATACGTCAACGTTTTTATGTCAACGCATTAGAAGAAGTTGCATATTACTTGAAAAGATGTTCGTCATTGCAGATAAGCTTCGCCAAGGTGGCCTTCAGTCCCGCTGACGTCACCAGTCTCGCCAGCAACGTTGGACTCTGCATGCCCGAGCCATTTGTTATTACAACATCAACAACTACAACAACAACACCGGAGTCACCGCCGACACCGGAATCACCGCCGTCACCGCCGTCACCGCCGTCACCGCCGTCACCGCCGTCACCGCCGTCACCGCCGTCACCGCCGTCACCGCCGTCACCGCCGTCACCGCCGTCACCGCCGTCACCGCCGTCACCGTAGCGTCTATGTAGACCGGTTGAGATGTTATGTGAACAAAATAAAGAATACATGATGCATTATCTAAAATATTCTGTTTTGTTGGAAAGGAATGAAAATATTGATCGATGTACGGTTTGTGAAACTTATGTGCCCCCACGTTTGTCAAACAGTGCTATCCTTGGTACACCCACCCACCCATGCATATATGAATTTCGACGTTCACATCCATTGGTAGGAAATCACTCATTTAACCAAATGTAGCGTTCTAAATGCCGGTAGATCCAGCCACTCTTTTTAATAATAATAAGAATTACACTCATTAACAAGTTTCTTTATATCCGAATTAAATATCATGTTCAGATTAACATAAAGTACAAAGATTTTGTATTAAAAAAATTCCATAATAATTAGAGATATCTACATATGAAATAGACTCATATTTCACTTCAAAAAACATCCCGGGTTTCACTTCCGAGTATTTGCAAAGTCAGTCAGCAGACGATGGCCGAAATATTCGGAGATGAAATCCACATTTCCTGTGCAATTTCGTGTTCAATGAAACACGATAAGACACGTAAATTTGCAAATATTCACGCAAATACGTAGCAGCCATATGTGAAGAAATACATCAGGTCGGTCGGTTAACATCTGTGTTCTGTTTACGTATTTTGCAATCACTTGACCTTTTAACATTGCAACGGTAAAGTGCGGTCATTTTATCCCTATGAAGGAACGTTTTCTAACAACTACCGCTAGATGGGGACACGGTAGTTATTATGTACAGCGTTGTCACCGGTGTGGCCCCCTGGCCGCCGCCTGACCGGCGCTGCAGGAGATAATTGTAAATATGTGAGGATCGGCATCTTATTTCTCAGTTATTTACTTTTCTTTATTGTTTTACGTTCAATTGAGTGTCATTTAATGTCACAGTGCCGTTGCGTTTACTTAGTTTAGTCAATGAATTTATCCAACCTTTACTTTCTTATTAATTCCTTTCCATTCATTTAATACAACCGTACCACACGCATGCACGCGTATGCGAACGCGCACGCACACGCACACGCTCACACATACGCGCACACGCACACACAAACACGTATGCATGCACACGCATAAACATACTCGTTGTATAAACATGCGTGAGAAATGTGTTCCTCGTACGAACACATCATGAAACAAACAACATTGACTCAGGAGAGGGTCAGCTGAGGTGATTGCCGCATTCTCGTGTTTGCTCATTTCGTTAGATTGTGGCATTACCGAGAAGTAACCGTTATTAGATTACAATATTCAATACTGTTATTAGTCACATTAATTACTACGCGCGGGTGCATGGGTGTGCAGGTGCGGACGTGTGTTCAGTTGGACAATGACGCCAACTCATCATGCATATTAAAATGACCGCACTTTACCCAAGCGAACTTTGAATTGCTATGCGTTATATAATCATAAGCTTTAGTAATATTTACCTCCTCTTGAGATTTCTATATCAGTAATAGTTATAAAAGAAAGTGATCGAGGAATCTTTGCCTAAGTTCTTTAGAAAGTTTACATATAAACCGTCTTGGAACACACAAATATCGTCGACTGGTTAAACGGTTTTGCATCAGGTATCCGGGTACACCCTTTCATTATTATTATTATGTTAACTTATGTAACACGTGTGTTGTAATAATTTATTATAATCACTTACGTAATGTAGTATTTGTAAATACCCCTGAATATATTTAGTAGAAAAAGGTGATATCCAAATAAATTTGATTTGATTTATTCGGTCGCATTTGAAAGTCTCGTCAGAATTCTTTTTTTGAGTAAGCAAACCTGTACAGTGTCATCGTTAACTAGACGATTTCAACAGTTTGAAGATCATTTCTTGAATACTGTGATCGTTTTGATGACACTGACCGTTACATGTTCAACATAAAAGCCAGACACGAGTTCGACCATGGACTTTTCCTTTGCACAACAACTACGAAAATGTTATGGTAAGAAGGGAATTAATTTCATTGTTTGCGTAACTTTAATCACACAAGTGAGGACACACGCGGCGCTCAGTGGTGCCATATTATATACTGTGTGCATTCTGGTTTGTCTCCTTCCTGTTTTTACATTAATCTTCTTCTTATTCTGAGCTCATCACTGTGTGTCAGCCACAAGTATGCTTCCCGTGTCGCGCTGTCTCGTCGCGCTGTCTCGGATCCTGACGTCGGAATACGGTGGGGAGGGTTGCCTTTTGAGATTTTTCGCCGGAAATTCAGCGACTCAACACTTCTCAGCACGTCTCCCGTGGTGTGTGCTGGGATTTGAGTCTGTATTCCGGGAGACTGGGAGATATATTATCGTCATCATACACACATGTCGCTTATTGTGGTATTTGGTATCACTTGCAATTCACCATTATTTATCCTACACCAGCTTCGTTGGTCGCCTTTCGTCTTTGTCTTCCAATAGAGTTATTGATCCTGTGGCAGGCACAGGTAAATGTGGCCAGAGAATTGAGTGTACTTGCGTGTGCTATGGTTGTATTAACTGAATGGGAATTAATAAATAAGAAAGTAAAGGTTGGATATATTCATTGACCTAAACTTTGTAAAGGCAACGGCACTGTGGAATTAAATAACACCCAGTTGGAAGCAAAACAATAAAGAAAAACTAAATATCTAAGAGATAAGATGCCGATTCTCACATAGTTACAACTATCTCCTGAAGCGCTGTTCAGGCGGCGGCCAGGGGCCCACACCAGTGACAACGCTGTACATAATAATTACCGTGTCGCCATCTAGCGGTAGTTGTCAGAAAACGTTCGCTGATAGGGATCATACCGATGCAATGTTAAAAGGTCAAGTGACTGCAAAATAGGTAAAGAGAATACAGATGTGAACTGTCCGGTCTGATGAATCTCTTCACAAATATGGCTGCAGCGTATGTCCGTGAATATGGGTAATCAAGGGTAACTCAGGGGTAACCAAGAAGTAAGTAAACTTATTAAGGGTAATTAATGGTAACTAGGGGTTCCAAGTTAATACTAGCTTCTGCTTAGTAATTATAAATGAACACGTATTATAGTTATTGTAGTATAGTCGAATACTATGTTGTAGTTAAGACTAGATTGATCTTAGTCAGTTTATAATAATAATAATAATAAGATAACTTCTATTGCGCCTAAATCCCTGGAAACCAAGCTGAGAGGCGCATCAAAACAAAAGGATTGGTCAATCTCAAAATCCAGAAGTAGTTTTCCAGTTGTCAACAGATTGGTCAAGGCGCTAGGGAGCTACGGTGGATAAGCAAGGTTGTAAAGATACGTTTTTAAATGACGACGGAATTTTGTAATATTTTCAACTGATCTAACACTAAGAGGGAGCATATACCAAAGAGTTGGTGCAGCAACAGAAAAAGCCCTAGTTCCAATGTTAGTGTTGACTCTAGAAACAAAAAGTAGGTCAGAACTAGATGATCGAAGTTGGATAGGTTTTCTTACAGGAGTAAGCAATGAATGCAAATAAGATGGTTGCGTATTGGACAGTGCCTGGTATGTAATGGTACAGATCTTAAATATTGTACGATATCGTACAGGAAGCCAATGCAAAGACTTCAAAAGAGGTACAGAGCGAGAAAAACGAGGAGATCTTGTAATGATATGATACTAGTGTTGTTGTTGTTCATGACAATACATGTTTGTTCTTTAACATTATATATATATATATATGTGTGTGTGTGTGTGTGTGTGTGTGTGTGTGTGTGTGTGTGTGTGTATGTATCATGTAGTGTGTAATATTATGACGACAATGTGTTATGAATATTGTTGTAATGTTTACACACACACGCACATACACACACACACATACACACACATACACACACACACACACACACACACACACAAACACACACACACACACACACACTATTCCTGTCGTCGCTCGATACCACTGGTCGGCCATCCGAACCGACGTGACCAGAGGACCTGTTCAATCCAGGTACAATTACAGTGTCAACACCGGACACGTCTGTTTAAGAACCGTCTCTGAAAACCATGTTCCGCGAACAGACATACCCGTTCAAAATTAACCTATGTTACGGTTTCGTGCTGAGGAACAAGATCACGGGCCGATACATATATTATCATTCGTCCTGCAACTGCACCGAAGACTTTGACGCATTTCTATCCGAGAAACAGACGTGTTGTAGTGGGTGATCAATCAACAGTTAACGAATATGCGAGGTGGTCACGAATGTCACATTCATCGTCAACCGTATCGTGGACTATCCGACAGGATGTGTGGGCGTCACACTTCCGAGGAACATCAAGAAGAATATAGCCGTCATCGGACTGGAAAGAGAAACTACAAAATCGAAGAGGTACACCGAAAACCTGTGTCTGGCTCTGCATCGTGGGTGTGAAGGTACTCTACGAGAAGTACGGTCGAGACGGAGTGGCTATGAAAGACTTTGGCGGGGTGAAGATGGACGACCTCTATCACGTCTACACACTCGTCGAACCCGAGGAAGAAGGCGGAAAGGCGACTGCCGAACTCGTGCGTCGTGTCACTATCCCGACACGTTGTACGTTAATCTCCACGAGATACACTTTTCCTACATACAAGACGTGAACATGTACTGTCACTCGTATCGATGCAGGAATTGTGGTGACTCGCTATGGAAATACGCATCAAAACTAGAGATGCACGAGCGAACGTGTACGGGAGGCGTGCAAAATATCTTTCCCCTAGTGGCGTCTACCATCCGTCCATCCGTCTCCGACAGTGAACAGGTACGTCAAGGTCAAAGAAGAGCGTTTGGACGACGAAAACATTCGTGTTCCCGAATGTCTGCGCTACTACCCCTATTGTGCCACCTTCGACTTCGAGTTCTGGTTCGATGCGTCACAGCTTCCATCGGACAGTGCCAAGATCCACTGGGTGGCTCGTCACGTGCCATTGAGTGTGTCTCTAGCGAGTAACGTACCCGGTTTCGAACAAGTGCAATGTCTCATCACAGATGGCGATAGCAACAAGTTGGTGTTCGACATGATATCTATCCTTCAATCCATGACCTATGCCGCCTATCAAGCCACCAAAGACGATTACGAGGACGTGTTTCACCAACTCGTGGAAGAGAAGGCGAGCTGGGACGAGCAACAGGCAGAGGCGGACAAAGAGTCACAGCGGCAACCAACCACCCGTACAAATCGCTCATGGGTCAATTGCACGGTTGGCTTCATCAGTTGCCTGTCATCGGATTCAACTCGGGCAGGTACGATCTGAACGTCGTCAAACAGTTCCTGGTGCCCTACTTCCTGTCAACAAAAGAAACAGAGGAGGAGGATTAGGAGGAGGCGGAGGTAGACAACGAGGGTTTCGGCGCGTTTTTTATGATTAAACGTAAAAACACCTTCATGTATCTATCGACGGATGACCTGAAATTCCTCGATATGACTAATTACACCGCCCTGGGATTATCGTACGATAAGTACTTGAAAGCGTACGGTTGCGAGGTCACGAAAGGTCATTTCCCGTACGAATACAGGGACAGCTTGGAGAGACTCGACGACACCGCACTGTCTCCCAAAGAGGCCTTCTTCAGTCGCCTGAAGAACAAAGGTATATCAGACGACGTCTACACCCGGTGTCAAGAGGCGTGGCGAGACAACGATATGAAGACGTTGCGGGACTTTTTCGTCTGGTAAAACAACAGGGACGTAGTACCGTTCTTGGAGGTCACCACCAAACAGTTTGCCTTGTCTCGATATGTCCAAACAAGGCATCAGCATACCCGGTTTGACCTTGAGCTACCAGTTCAACTATGTTCCGGAGAAGATCTTCTTTATGCTCTTCAACGAGACGAACAAGGATCTCCTTCAACTGGTCGGATATAACATCGTCGGAGGGGCGTCATTCATCTTCACAAGACATCACGAGAAAGGGGTGTCGAAGATACAACTACGGCGCAGCAGCTCGAACGTATCAGTCCATAGTTGGCTATGACGTGAATGCACTCAACCTCTGGTCCCTATCGCAAGACATGCCGACGGGATGGTACACGCGACGACAGGAGGAGAATGAGTTCCAGCCATCATATGCGGGTGATACATAGGATACAAGACCTCCAGGTGAAGCCCTACTAAAACTATGACAGTATTCTTGTTTTCATACGTAGAAAAAGTACCTTGTTGCACTAATGGTTCTTTTGGCTTTTTTATTGGACACTCTGTGCGTCAATAATAAGTCTTGTCGAAAGGAACTTATCCTTAAACTTAGTTGATGAAAACTGGGAAGGCCACCAATCTGTTTCCCCAAACCATGGCAAACCATG
This sequence comes from Paraescarpia echinospica, assembly GCA_020002185.1. NCBI lineage: Eukaryota > Metazoa > Annelida > Polychaeta > Sabellida > Siboglinidae > Paraescarpia > Paraescarpia echinospica. The sequence goes on from JAHLWY010000585.1 coordinate 46,937, forward strand.
AAATGTATCCAAGTAATAAACATATTCGACACAATAGCCTCAGTTAATTCAAACATTCTACTCAGTTCAAAGTTAGTTTTGTGCTGGCGCATCTTAACAAGAGTAACAAAGAATTGATTTTCCACCGATGTAGATGGTATCACACCATGATAATAACGTAGGTTATATGTTGTTGGGCCAAGTGATTGTAAGACGAAAAGAAACTTCTCAAAATGTTCCAGACCTGTATAAAAGTACATTCCTTCATGATCGTGAGCGAACTTCCTTGCACTCCACATCATCGAGTCAGTGGTTTGTGTTGTTGTACTGGCAGTGCAGACTCTAGGTGTATGTGTAGATGTGTCACTTGGGACCTCTGTGTGTGAACTTCCTTGCACGCCACATCGTCGAGTCACTGGTTTGTGTTGTTGTACTGGCAGTGCAGACTCTAGGTGGCTGTGTAGATGTGTCACTTCGGACCTCTGTGTGCAAATATGAAAGAACAAAATCAGATATCAAGTACTAACAATAAATATAATCAAATATAATTGTCAGTCCAATTGTTCCAGTTTATAAAGAAAACCACTCATCAAGTCTACCTCTGAATATTGTCGAAGAAATTTATGTGATAAAGTTTTCATGACTTGTACTGTAATGAGTAATCTGCACCCTTGTTCATAATAATTATAGTCAAAACATATTAGGGCAGGAGTTTTATATTGTGGGCCTTATATAGTGTTGGTGTGTGTTATGGTCCTAAGTAGATATACATGTGATATTCAATGCTGATAGATGCTGTTTTCAATTGTTAATAAACAGTAATGCCTGATACATGTCGTATGTCCTCCGTACTGACTGTCTCTTCGGCACATACTTCACTCAATGCTGGGTCTTTGTTCTCCAGCTTCTGTCTCTAGTTGCAACCGTTTACTCGCCCTTACCACCCGGCTAACAGCTGCTGGTGTGGGGGTTTTTAACCAAGGAAATAACCGTCTTTTTCAGTCTTTTGAACAGAAGCGTTGTCCCTGGATAAAGGAGAAAAATAAATGCAATGGATAGGGATGGGCTATTTTATTAAATAACTTCAATATTAAAATAAGTTTATTAGCATACCCATGGGGTAATAATCAGGTGGGAGACGAGGGAAGAAATGTGAGAGACTGACGGCTAAATGTGTGAGGCAGGAGATTGGTGTTGAAAATGTTGGAGGTAGTATTCCCATCATCTAGATTGGAAGGTACGAATCCATTTTCTTGAAAAGGGGGCACGATTTCAATGATAAGGGTCCGTGACAGGTAGGACTTTAAACTTCACTTCAGCCAAGTGCCACCCCCCGAGTGGATGATAGGTGTGATCAACCCCTCCCCAGCGAAATGACATGTTTTCTTGTTGTTAATGTGTTTATTACCTTGGCTTATTTTAAAATGAGTTCCTTTGCTGTGATGTGCTTAGCATGTTAATTATAGCTCTGAAAGAGAGCAGTTTTTTTATAAAATAAAATTTAAAATATTGTTGGCCAAAATAACTTAAATTATTAAAATAGCAAATAGACACATCTACGGTTACACATGCGTGATACCTCTCGCCCACAATGTCTGTAATTTATAGTGATCGATAGATCGCAAACCAAGTTGTATGTCCTTCAGCAATACGTTTCGATTACTAAACAATACAAAATGGCTGTTTGCTCCAATGACAATGATTTATGTGAGTGCAAAGATTCACGTAGATTGACAGACCACATAACAAGTCTAAAAGTATAATCGTCTGAGGAATTCTGGAAGGTCGCCCACAACTCGGTTCTAGCCAGCGCACGCGGGGGTGGGACGGCGGCTCGGCCTGTCCGCGATCGCGGTTGGTTCCGAGCGCCTCCGGGTTGCTTCACTTTCATATTTTCTGACATTATGTAATCACATAACTACATGCTAGTCGCAAAGCAGGTGAGCACCACATTCCTAATTTAAATTGGATATTAATATTATATTCCAAAAAAAGTAACGGATACTTAAGTATTTGCAAGTTGGTGTAGTTCGTTATGGGGCAGCACAAGCTTAGCTTAGGTTAACGAGTGCTTATTTGAGCAGACTTTTTGTGCAACTGTATTTGAGCTGACTTGTGTGCAAACTTATTTAACTAAACATATTTGACCAAACGGCATTCTAATGAATTATTTGACAACAGTCTTGCACAATGACAGCGTAAATGGATAATCAAAAGTCAGAATTCGACAATGTAGCATTGTGGAATTATGGCCCTAATATCGTTCCATGTAAAATAACCAATGAGGACAACAAGCCCCCTGGTAGTGACCACCCTCAGTGCCAGTATATAAAGGTCAGTTTGACGATAATGTTCTGAAAGCGGCTGACTAGTTGAATGAGATCTCATAAAACGATTACATTGTAACCACACTAATACAGAATAGTCAGTTAATAGAAAGTTGCTGAACGCTGGAAACAACTAGAACTACAGATACGGAAACAAATACTAAGATACAAATTTTACAATAACAATTTACATAATGTCAATAAAATACAGAACAAATCACTGTGGGGTGGGAGACTCCACACTATTACCTTTAATAATATTCACTTAAAAACAGCCTCCCCCATGCATGACATAGACTGACTGACGCTCACGCTTCACTGACGAGAGTGCATGCATTGACCGTTTTATATACATATTAGATGGATGTATATATTGCTTTAACTGAACTGAATTGTACACGTTGTAGTACAAATAAATATTACTATTATTGACATTGACCGTTTACGAAACATCATGAATTATCGCTCACGCACAGTACCAACCTACCTGACAATCAGTCCGCGTTTTCTGCCAGACTGCTTGACACTTCGTTTCTTCAGTTCATCTGTGAGTTCTTTTAAACTCCAACTTTGATAAGACATCGCTCATAACGTGGGTAAAAAATGCTTGATATAAGTATCATGTATACTGCGTCGTGACGCTGGTGATTGACAGCACAAGGCCTAACTTGCAAGGGATACTTCAGTATTTGCAAGTTGGTGTAGTTCGCTAGGGGGCAGCACAGCTTAGCTTAGGTTAACGAGTGCATATTTGAGTAGAACATTTTTGCGCAAACATATTTGAATAGATTTTTGTGTGCAAACTTATTTGACCAAACATATTTGACCAAATGGCATTCTAGTGAATTATTTGACAAAAATCTTGCACAATGGCAGCGTAAATGGATAATTGAAAGTCAGAATTCGACAATATCAGCGTAAATGGATAATCGAAAGTCAGAATTCGACTATGTAGCATTGTGGAATTATGGCCCTAATAGGATCGAGTACACGTCATTATATATATATATATATTTATATATATATACATACATGCATACTCACATTCACACACACTTACCAACCCGTACTAATAAAATTAAACTAAACTACATTACGCATTTCTGTCTCTCTCTGTCCGTCACTCTCCGAACTCTAGCCTAACGCTCTCAAGCTTAACTCTCTCCTGACTCTCTGAGTACCTCTCAACTCTCTGCACCCTCATCTCAACCACCTCTAACATTTCTCCTATATATAGTCACGAATAGTTGCATCATCCTATATCATCTAATATATATTGTGATTTTCCGGCTACGTCTCCGAAGAAATCAAATCTGTTTTTTGACAATAAGAATCGTACGACTCATGATCAAGTATCTGGATGGCCCTCGGTCGACCTTGCCATGTACCACTCGATGGCAATTGAATCTCTTTTCATAACAACTTTGGTGTCTGGGTATTCGATCACTGTCAATATGATTATGAACATTCGGACTCGAGTTTATTATTAATTGCTTTCGACGTCCGATTGGGCAGTATCGGTTATCGACAAACTGGCTATTAAACGGTTTCCTATCCGGCTGACTACTCTCTGGTGTCGATGATTGGTGTTAGATTAATTGACTGTCATCAACTAGTCATATCACGCTTCACGTCGGACATTACTCAGCGGGCACACGACGTCGTTACGATGTCGATTATTGGTAGAATACACATCGCAACGTCGTAAAACATATACAACAAACAACGTCTTTACAACGTCGGATCTTCGATGTTGTAAAGACGTCGAAACTTGACATTGCCACGACGTTAAAATCACGTCGACAACCAAATCCGACGTCGTTAGAACGTCGGGTAATCAACGTTGTAAGGACGTCGAAACACAACGTTGAAATAACGTCGACAAGCAAATCCGACGTCTTTACAAGGTCGGGTCATCGACGTTGTAAGGACGTCGAAATGCGACGTTATCACGACGTTGGAATCACGTCGACAACCAAATCCGACGTCTGTACAACGTCGGGTAATCAACGTAGTAAGGGCGTCGAAATGCGACATCATCACGACGTTGAAATCACGTCGACATCCAAATCCAACGTCTTTATAACGTCGGGTAATCAACGTTGTAAGGACGTCGAAACTTGACGTTGTAATGACGTTGAAATCACGTCGACAACCAAATCCGACGTCTTTATAACGTAGGATCATCAGCGTTGTAAGGACGTCGACAACCAACTGGACAGCGGCAGTTCGCTAGATGAGTAATGCTCGCCTGACTGTTATAACTAATTACGTACGAACGACGTATTCACAAACATCACCGACTATACTTTATTACTAAACTCACCCACCTATCCACTCGCCCAATCACCCACCAACCCACTCACCCACTAACCGACTCACCAACCCACCCACCCACTCATCCACCCATCCACTGAGACACCGAAGGAGTCGCCCACCCTCTTTACGAACAAGGATTCATATAAATACATAGCAGATGTGGGTTAATTATAACTAGAAAAGTTGCAAATTTAAATAACTTAAATTGCAAATAACTTATTCGAGTTAATTTAATCAAACAATAAAAATTACCTCATGCTATCAGTTTGGGCAATTAATTAATTCAATTCAAATTAACTCCAAATGGTGTGCATTTATTCAACCAATTAACAATTACAACTAACTCATGTCTGGTCCGTAGTCTCTCCCATGACTAGGGAGGGCATTGTCACGCACGCACGCACACACTCCATTCTTAAATGTAACTTAATATGAATGTTGTTTTAACATTTAGCGTAGGAAGTTTTTCACCTTTAGTGGGCCTTTAGTGTTAATATTTGTCTCGTTTATCGGGCCTACTTGTTTTCACATGTGTAATTTTTTCACATTTAACGGAATTTTCACATTTAGCGTAGAAATGTTTTCACGTTTAGCGGACCTGTCACATATAGCGGAATTTTCACATTCAGTGATGCCACATGCGTTCCAGGTGTTGAAATGTCGCCAATCCAGATCCAAATGGATGTATGAATGCTGTGGTTCCTTCATGGTATGAAGTTTGCGTTTCCCATGCTGTTGACAACTGTAAAGGACGTGAACTTGTCTGTTCCCAGAGCATGCCGGATGCCGTTGCCATTAACATAAATAACGTTATTGCCTGTCCCAAAGGCTATCCAAATGTATGCCGCTGGACATACAAATGACAAGTTCATAACTCGTAATGACCGGAAGCACGGTTTTGGTCCATTTTCCACAAAGCATTTTGCACAAGGATCAATAGTTGCATGTCATGTTCCTCGTGGTCATAATGGATGTAGCATGTTACATTTGCACCTACTAATGACAGCTGAGGTGTCTGAAGTGTCAAGAACTTCCATTCAACCTGGATAGTGGAACTTTGCAACCTTAATGGAGAGAAATGCAAATAGTTCCTTTTTGTTGGTAACATCGCGATGGAAGTATTTCCCGTTTAATGGCACCTTGTTGTCCCATGTAACCTTAATAAAAGTCCCGTTACCTCGCCTCTCTCTTGTGGATTATTTGATCCTGCTGGCGAGGTACGTGTCCCACGACGTCAATATTGTTGGAGTTAACTAAATGCGTCATGATGTAAGGAACTACAACAGTGTCTGCATACTCATCAAACGTGGCGATGTTGGTTGATGCATCTTTTGACGGTGACCTTGTTCAAAGTTCGCTTTCAACCTTCACTCCACAGTTAGACCACCACTTTACAACTCCATGCCATGCCTCGCCTCATTTTGACGGTGTTACAATACACATTACATGGTCTAGTATAGGTTACAAAGCACATATGCAAACATTGTAATTGTACAACGTTAGCGGAATGGCGTAGTTTTGAACATTCACCGTTTGGTGGTGACCTTGCTTGACCTTCATTGCACCACTTGATAGCTCCTCATAGTATCCCTTATTTACGGAGACGCAGTATGGTTTCCAAAGGTATATGGCATGGCCATGAATATGTAGGTGACATATTGTATGACGTTGGCAGGAAGGCTCAATTTCGAACATTTACACAATAGCATTGTTTGATCGTCTCTCCACACAAACTCCATCAACTGAAACCTTCAAGTCATATCTCGTTTTGACGGGAAGAAATTGCTCTTTCACGTTGTTTATGACGTGTCCACAGAAATAAAGTAGATACTTGTAAATTTATGACGTTCGCGATATTGTAAAAGTTCGAATATTCATTGTTTGACCTTAGCTCTACAGGCCGGGTCGCGGTGGCAGTTGCTCTGTTGCAGGGTGGGCCGCGATAGCAGTTGCTCTGATGCAGGATGGGTCGCAATTGCTCTGTTGCAGGGCGGTTCGCGGTGGCAATTGGTCTGCTGCAGGGCGGATTGCGGTGGCAGTTGCTCTGTTGCAAGGCGGGTCGCGGTGTCCGTTGCGCTACTGCAGAGCGGATCGTGATGGCAGTTGCTCTGTTGCAGGGCGGATAGCGGTGGCAGTTGCTCTGTTGCTGGGCGGGTCGCGGTGACAGTTGCTCTACTGCAGGGCGGGTCGCGGTGACAGTTGCTCTACTGCAGGGCGCGTTGCCGTAGCAGTTGCCCTGTTGCAGGGCGGGGTGCGGTGACAGTTGGTCTGTTGCAGGGCGGGTCGCTGTGGTAGTTGGTCTGCTGCACGGCGGGTCGCGGTGGCAGTTGCTCTACTGCAAGGCGGGTTGCCGTGGCAGTTGCTCTGTTGCTGGGCGGGTCGCGGTGACAGTTGCTCTACTGCAGGGCGGGTCGCGGTGACAGTTGCTCTACTGCAGGGCGCGTTGCCATAGCAGTTGCCCTGTTGCAGGGCGGGGTGCGGTGACAGTTGGTCTGTTGCAGGGCGGGTCGCTGTGGTAGTTGGTCTGCTGCACGGCGGGTCGCGGTGGCAGTTGCTCTACTGCAAGGCGGGTTGCCGTGGCAGTTGCTCTGTTGCAAGGCGGGTCGCGGTGACTCGGCGGTAGATCGACAGGAACGAATTTGGAATCAATCTGCTGCCGTATCAAAACAACGTTATTCTCCACATTTTGTATGAGTATTTCAAGTGACATAGTAGGGACATTAATAATGATGTCTATCCCATGGAAAAAGAAAATATATCACACTGTGGGTAAATGTGTAATGGACTCATAGAATCTTGTCGTGTCGTGGACGTGGACTCATCAGCTCTGTTATCTCGTTGTCTCATCAGCTCTAATACAATGCGATAACGCCACAGAGTGGGATATGTACTTAATACGAAGACAACAAGAAAGAAAGAAACGATGCTGATTGCTGTAATACTGATCTTCATCGTGATAATCACGTCGCATTTCTTAACTAACAATACTACAAACAAAAACAATTTCTGAATGAAATGACCTTTTCATTTCATAGAATATGACATGACATGGTAATAACTTATCAAGAAAATGCTGAAAATCCTAACCCTTAACCCTAACCCGTAACCTTCATATATATATATATATATATATATATATCGACAACCTCTAAACTGATCTAATAATGCCTGTACCTTTGTTCAGCTAAGAATTGGGGTAAAATACACCGAATGAAGGTTTATACATTGACAGTATAATATAGTTTTTTAAGCAGACTAATGAATATATATATATATATATACTATATATAATTATATACGTATATATGTATATATATATATGTATTTATATATATATTAATTAATGTATTTAAAAAAAGTAATAATGTATACTAATATATATACATATATATATATATTAGTATACATTATTACTTTTTTAAATACACTAATTAATATATATATTTAAATACATATATATATATATATATATATATATATATATATATACAAACATGCATACATACACACATACAATATTATATGACATGCCTTCTAGGATTGGATCGCGTAGTGGAGCAAGTCTAGAGAAGGATTGGAGAGCCAGTTTATCAGTTGTATTACATACCGAGTTGCACCAGCAGTGGCGCCCCCTAACATGTTCAATAATAACAATTCAGTGTTTGTAGTCCGCCACGGTAAAACAACCAAACTTGTGATTTGTTCTTTTCCTGTGCTGTGCTGTGCTGTGCTGTGCTGTGCTTAGCTTGATCTTCTATCATACTATATTTTGAACTGTATTTGTGATATCTTATTCTACCGTCGTATACTAAATGTATGCACATTGTATACCTGGCATACAAAGGAGGTCGCGGCAAACCGGGAAACATGTACTAAATGAGTTTAAGTTCAGACCACTGACGCCAACTCAATGAGCATGTATATGTTGCATCACTGATCATGTGTCTGCATCTTCCCATTTATGTCAGTAATAGTAGTCTGTCTTCTCTTGGTCTCGTGGAATGCAACATCGCATGTAATATAATTCGTTCTGCCTGCTTCAGTCTGCGTCGGATATTGCGTAGTGACAAAAATACACAAATAAACTCATCATCCTGGGTAGGGACCAGTTTTTTACACCTTAGCTGAAAAGTGGGTGGTCAGTCGGACCTTCAACTTTCATAAGTTGGTGGTCCCACACAAACGTTGGTGGTCCAAATATAAAAAAGTACCCGAGTATAGGCCTATATACATTTGCAGCTGTAAAGCATGGCAATTATTAATATACTAGTTCACGCCAAGTCTGTGCTCATTCTCCTACATGTTTACGATATTCAGATTAATGAACCAGCGAATATAAAATAACAACATAGGCAACAGTTTATTGTTGACAGAAAAACATCAATGTTGCAAATTACAACAAACGCCACAACACAAATGTATGCAGAGGACTACTCTGAACTGTTGTCAACATCTGCTTGAGCAGCGGCACTGTCAGGCTCTAAGAAACACTTGCTCCAGTCACTGACAGTGACTCCAGCTGAATCCGAGTTGACCTCAGACAGTGACTCACTATCCGAGTCCAACTCTGATTAGAAATTGGGCATCCTCGCGCCGGATGTATTCCACAGGTGGATAGCGGATATGGGTTTGAAGTCAACCATGTCATGTGAATGCAGCTGGACGGTGATGATAGCTGACACTGTGGATGGCTTCATACGGTTTCGAACGCTTCACTCATTTCACTGTGCCAGCACTACGAAGCTAAACTCAATCGATCTATCAGCGTGTTGACCAGCTCGACATTTTATTGTTTTCCAACTTGTTTCTGTACTATGTTAAATTTCCCGCTCGGAAGTACACAAATGTCACCATTGTTGACATTTGTCTAGTATCCGCGCCCACCTCAACTTCGTCGTTATACCAACATGTTTGCCTACTTTTAATACCTCATGTTTTATTGCATTTATTCAACATCATCCCATTGATATTTACGTTACAAAAATATCGCGTCTTAGCGCACTTTTGAAGCCCAAAGAGCAACCCAGTTTGCAACAACATACGCTAATATATCGCTCTCCGCGGTAACGCGCGGCCGCAGTGGCGCAGACTGACGCAAACCGGGTCGCTCTTTGGGCCTAAGAAATGTGCTAAGACGCAATATTTTCGTAATATAAATATGCCTGTGATGATCTTGAATGATAGAACTAAACCATTGAAGTATCAAATTTAGGCAAACACGTAGATGTAATGACGAAATTGATGTTGGCCAGGATACTTGACAAGTGCTTCATTATTTTCTTTTAAAAATTTGCCGGTCTTGTGGGTCGACATTTTTTCTAAGTTACCGACCCGACGAAATGTTTGACGGTCTCGGGCCTCCGGGTCGGCAGTAATTTCGAACACTGGTAGGGACCGTTTGTGGATACTGCTAGCAGGGTCAGCTGCTCCCGGGGCTAGCTAAGGGCAGGGACGACCATACCCTGGATTTTATACCTTAAGTTAGCCTGCTACTGTATGGGCTGCACGTCTGGAATGAAAAAAATTACCTGTTCTTTATACGTTTCTATATTCTCTTATGGATTCTCATTCTGGATCGCTTCTCGATCGACTTCTGGATCCGCTTCGGTGTCCCCTGCTGTATTCTCATTATGATAAAGAAGGAAATCCCAAGTTAAGAACTAACAGCTGTGGAGGGATCTGTCTCTACACCAGCAATTACATAGACTAGCAAAAATGCCCGACCCCTGAAGAAAGCTTTGGTAGTTGTCAGTCGTGATAGCAATATTTACCAAATGTTAGAAAACACCCAGAATCGTTACATAATCACCACAATGCGCTCACAGATTCTCGTTGTGCGTTCAAAATTACGAAGGTCGGAGAGAATGTGACGTTCATGTCCATCGATAGGCCCTTGTCGTAATAGTGTTGAATTGTGAAATAATAATTCGTATTAATCTCGTCCTGCTGTTCTCTCCCAATCCCTACACAATATTCCCATCACACTTAATTTCTGATCGTTTTCGGTTAATACGACTAATACAATATAGAAATCCATATGTGCCTACATAGCAATAGGAGCACCAAGCAGTACCCTAAGCGCGAAAATACTCTGGCTACATTTACCTGTGCCTGTCACAGGGTCAAGTAAGCTATTTGAAAATGAAGAAGAAAGACGACCAACGAAGCTGGGGTAGGAGAAAAATGGTGAATGGTAAGTGAGATGGTCAATGTTCAAGTGGAGAAAACGGAAATGTTCAAGTGGAGAAAACGGAAATGTTCAAGTGGACAAAACGGAAACAAGAACGTCAAGTAAAGCAAACGTTTCAGTAACACATTATGTTCTTACTCGCCGTGTCGGCGTCAACGTAAACCAGCGCCGTATACCACCCACTACCCGCGACGCTCCACCCCAGCTCGACAATACGCTGGCCACATACATGTGGCTAACACACAGTGGTGAGCTCAGCGTAAGGAGAAGTAGAACTTTAAGACAAGAAGGAGACAAACTAGAATGTACATAGTACCATTGAACCACTGCCCGCCGTTTGTGCCATGAGGTGCGGTTTGAATAGAGCTAAACAGCCAAGGAACTCCATCCCCTTCTTACCATAAAATCATATTTCGTCTTTGTTATGTAATGGGAAAGTCTATTATCAAAAACGAGATATGAACGTGGATTTCATTTTGAACATGTAACGGTCAATGTCTTCAAAATGATCAGAAATTGTGAAGAAAGGAGATCTTCAAACTGGTGAAATTGTCTAAGTTCAAATTTTCTAATTCATATTCAGTTGACGATGATGCAACACAAATTTGTCGCTTGACAACTAATTGTGACGAGACGGCTAAATGTCGTCGGCGGCCGGTTAAATAAATTCAAATCAAATCAAAATTGTATTTTGACACCACATATCTCTACAAAATTAGATTCAGGCGTACTTTCAAACTGGAACATGATATACAAATACATACACGTAAGTGATAATGATATTACAATGTATACGTTACGTAAGATAACACACTGAATAATAATAATAGAAGGGGAACCCGGGCACCTGATGCACAACCATTAAATCAATCGACGATATTTGTGTGTTTCTGAGTGCGTCAACGTTTTCTTCCAACGCGGTCTGTATTTCAACATTCCAAAGGACGCAGGCGAGGTAGACGTTTCCTCGATCAGTTTTGTTTTTTTAACTAATAATGATTTATTCATCACAAGTAACTTTTACTAAAGCCCGTCATTATAAAAACATATCAATACAACATTCCCTAAGGATAAAGTTCGGTCATTTTAATATGTATGACGCTTTGTGGTCATTCTCACCCACGCACCCACGCACCCACGCACTAGTACCCACGTACCCACCCACCCACATACACACACACACACACACACACACACACACACACACACACACACACACACACACACACACACACACACACACACACACACACACACACACACACACACACACACACACACACACAAACACATACACACACATGCACACGCGCATATGCACACGCACAGTCATGCTTAGTAATGCTTATTTCATTCCGTTACATTGTGACATTACCGAAAACTAACCGTTATCGGATTATAAGGCACGTACGTTTGATTGATTAGGCATCATACAACAATGGAGTGTGCATGGGTATGTGTATACCTGTTTATGCACGTACGTTTTATTCATATTTTGTAGTAATAAGCTTACTTTATCTGGTGATAATTAAATAAGTAATAGTTAAGATGTGGTCCAGAAAACTGCAACGGCTTAAAATGGAGTTGCAAACCGTCTAGGAAGAAAACATTTACATCCTCCGTACACATACACGCACGCGTGCACGCAAGCACGCGAACATGCAAACACATACACACGCACATACACACACAAGCACACATACACGAATACGAACACGCGCGCACGCGCACGCACACGAACACATATTTTGTTCCGGCCAAAATTGACGTCGCGTCCGAATTAATTGTTGAACGAACACACTTTAACAACAGCACCATCATTAACGAGATAACTGTATTGGTTTGAGCATAATTACTCTTTAGTTTTAATTATAAAACGTTGTTATCGTTTGGTGACTGTGACCGTTAACTACCCAACATCAAAATATTGACTAACATTCAATCGAAGACTTTCATTCTCCACAACATAGTCGAAAACATTTTATAGGAAGAAAGGGACATTGCTTTGTTAGATTAATTTCCTTGGTTGCTTAACTCCAATTACACGTACGTCAGGGCATTTTGAAAATAGAAACTAGGAACATTGGTCATGTCTAAATATTATGCTTGTAATTTTGGTTCAATATTCTACATCAGTACTACATATATCATCGGTAGATTGGAAAGAAATGGCTAGTGATTTAGTGATATGTTTGATGTATGATTGTCGAAGAAAAAACTACTGAACATTTTCACAATAATGTCACTAATGAGATGAACAGTGTCTCAAAAGGGTCAAATATTGATAACTATTTTTGGTTCTATTTCGTATGAAGCGCTATACGAAATCCAATCCTACAAACTTTTTCAATGGTACATTTTTTTTCTGTTCTAAGCTACATCGTTGTAATTAGCTGTAAACGTCGTTGTAATTAGCTGTAACTATTTTTGCCGCTACACGTTTAGCACGTTTCTCTTCATTCGCTTTTAGCTCAAATCTGTATCTTAATCAAGGTGGCCTTACGCATGAATGATAAATGTTGTTTGCTTGTAGCTAACGTTAATAACAACAACCGATTATTACATGTGTGTGTTTAACAGTTCAGTTACTGTTTAACGTTGTTATTAATATTGGTAAAATTGCATTGAGTGCGCAATATTACGGCAATTGTGTGGACGATGAGATGCTGCGTGCCCACAGCCGCGTCGAATGGCGAGGAATGGCGGAGCGGATCGTTGAAATGGCTTAGGCGAGTCCCACATATATTGGTAGTTTGAAACGCAAACATGTTTATTTTCTTGTTGACGTACTGTTCATAATTTATGTACGACCATGGAACAGTTATAAGAGAGCACTGACTCAGATGTGCGTAGTTTAACAACACTCCCTGTCGTCGTGTTAATTGTTAACACGAAGTTTGATTAATAATGAACGTGGGTAGTTGGCGTGAAATTTCGTGATCTCAGATGCCCCTTGTTTCTTCCCTCTGTGTTCATGTTACCTTACTGCACAGCCAACGTAATCAAACGTCGTCATGAGAGTGTACCAGCAATCACAAATCATATTTTTATTATTCAAACACAAATTCAACAATCTTATTAAAATGAACCGAAATAGACAAGACATAATGATATCAATAATATATGGTCACCCGGGAAACTAGTTCGTAATTGAATTTATATTATTTATATAACACTGATCAAATAAACACGTCAGTTAGCATTAATGAATTCCATCAATTTGATTAATCCAGCGGTTCTTAACCCCTGAGTCGCGACCCTACATTCAGTCTCCAGTGATTTTTTTTCGATATTCCCTTTATTGTCCCGCCTGCCCGTACAAGATGTACTCGAGACAAATGATGTATGTCAACATTTGTATTAATTTGAAAAGTCGTGTTATCATTTCTATTTACCGCGATATTTTGGGTAAATTGTTCATCTTGCATGCAGCTGGAATGGGTCAGTTTAATTTTTAAAGATGCCGCCAAACATCCGTCATGCGCACACTGGGCATAAATAGGTGACATTTTCGATTCACTCGATATAAAAGCTTCAAAGTACACTTTCACATACATATTGCATTGATAACATAGCTTAATGTCTAT
>JAHLWY010000586.1:0-61167 GCA_020002185.1 Paraescarpia echinospica
CATGACCTTGACCTACATCCGGTTCTTGACCTTGACCCACATCAGGGTACTTGACTTTGACCTACATCCGGGTACTTTTTGCACTTCCACTTCCACCGCGCCGCGCCACCATACGCTGTACTTAACCTCTATTACTACTACTGATGTCTAAATCCACCGTGTGAGGCCACTGTTATCAGAACCCTGCTCACTGTGGGCTGTATTTACGGGTAAATTAGAACGTCATATTTTTTGTATCGAAAAGCACAGGAAGCATAATGACTGATTTACGCATCGTAATAGAGTAATGGGGGCAAAATATCGTAATGATTACGCCCAAAACGTAATGGTTGGCGTCTCTGAGACAGAGGAAGAGGTGGGAAGACAATATTCAGGAGTGGCCTGGTTTGACCTTTGTCACCTTCCACAGGGTACCAGATTTAACAAGATTTAACAAGATTTAACAAGATTGCCATCCAGAGAATTAACTCTAGATGGCAGGTGGACAAGGAAGCCCTTTGGCTTATCGAGAGTCCAACCCTTTTATCTACATATATCCAGCCCTTCTGAGGTATGTGTCGATTTTATTTTTAAACATATTCACACTACTAGCACCCACACAATCATCGGATAATCTGTTCCATTCATTCACAGTCCTTTGTGAAAATGAGAACTTTCTCACGTCTAATCTACACTGCTCCTTTACTAATGTAACTTCATGTCCTCTAGTCTTTCTATCTTTCTTAACTGAAAAAAACATATTTCTATCAATATTTTCATAACCATTCAATATTTTAAACACTTCTATCTGATCTCCTCTCAATCTCCTGGTCTCTAGTGTTGTTAAACCACATTCTTTTAGGCGTTTTTTCATAACTAAGATCCCTCAGTTTTGGTATCATTTTAGTCGCTCTCCTCTGTACTCTTTCTAGCATATCTATATCCTTCTTGCGGTATGGCCTCCACGCTTGTATACAATATTCTAAATGAGGCCTAACTATTGTTTTGTACAGTGGTATTAATAGTTCTTTTTCTTTATATGCTATATTTCGCCTAATCAATCCAAGGATTTGATTTCCCTTTGAAGCTGCAATTCCACACTGCTCTGAAACCTTCATGTCAGCACTAATTGTCATCCCTAAGTCTTTTTCTTTTACAGTAGTACTTAGTACAGTTCCCCCCATTGTATATTCTACATATTCGTTCCCATGTCCTGTGTGAAGGCATTTACATTTCCCAAGATTGAACAACATTTGCCACTTTTCAGACCATTTGATCAACCTGTCAAGATCATCTTGTAAATGCTGTCTATCACCATCACTTTCAATCCTTCTAAACACTTTTGTATCACCTGCAAATTTCAACACCTTGCTAGCTATATCATCGTCCAAATCGTTTATATATATTAAGAATAATATAGGTCCCAGTACTGATCCCTGTGGAACCCCACTCAAAACTGATTTCCAGTTTGAAACCTCCCCATCAACAACTACCCGTTGTCTTCTGTCAATCAGCCATTTTTCTATCCAGTTAATTATACCATTTCCTATGCCATGGGCTTTAGTTTAAGCAGTAATCTCTGATGTGGCACTTTGTCGAAAGCTTTTTGAAAATCTAAGTAGATGATATCTACTGGTGATCCATCATCTACCCACTTAGTGATATCTTCCAAAAACATAACATATTTGTTAAGCATGACCTCGCTTTTAGAAACCCATGTTGAGATGGGTTTATCAAGTTATGTTTAACAAGAAAATCCACCATGTGATTTTTAATTAGTCTTTCTAATAATTTACAAATCACCGATGTTAAACTAACTGGTCTATAATTATTTGACTTGTTTCTCGAACCTTTTTTTAAATAACGGTATAATGTTTGCTTCTTTCCATTCTAAAGGAACCACTCCCTCTTCTAATGATAAGTTGAAAACTGTTGCAAGCGGTATGCTAATTTGTTCTACAATTTCCACTAGTAGTTTGGGTGGAATACCATCCACTCCAGGTGATTTATTTTCCTTCATAGCCCTAATTTTCTTAGCTACCATTTCTGGGGTTACAATTAACTGTCTTAAATATTCTGATTCTGCCCCCTTGAACTTAGCCTCTGGTACTGGCAGTGAACTAGTGTCTTCTCTGGTAAAACACTGAACTAAAATACTCATTTAGGTCTTCAGCCATTAAGAATCCTTCTGATATTATATTTCCAGCACTATCTTCTAGAGGACCGACCTTATCCTGAACTTTCTGTTTGCCTCGAACATACGCATAAAAACTCTTGCTGTCATGTTTTATATTACAAGCTAATTTATGTTCATAGCTTCTCTTTGAATTTCTAATTTCAGCTGTAGCTTGGTTTAGTGCTTCTTTATAAAGGTTGTAGTCTTCGTCATTGCCAGTACGTCTATAAGACTTCCACATCATTTGTTTATACTTAATTTTTCTAATGGCTTCTTTCGATGAGTATTTCTTTCTGGTCCGTTTCCCTTGTTTTTTGAAGGGAACAAATTTATCTACGATGCACTCTATTTCATTCTTTAAGATATTCCAGCATTCTGTTGCTGTCTTATTCTTCAGTGTATTATTCCAGTCTATGTTTGCTAAATATTTCCTCATTTCCTTATATCTTCCTTTGTGGAAATTTCTCCTCAACTGCTTTTTATTATTTCTTTCTGATTTTACTTTGATGGTAAAATGTATCTGGTTGTGATCACTACTTCCCAGAGGCTCACATAATTTAACATTGTCAACTAATTCATTCTGTGAGGACAAAACTAAGTCTAACACATTCTCTCCCTGGTTGGTTCTAGCACATGTTGAGAAAGGAAACTATCTTGTACTAAAACTAAAAACTTATGGTCCTCACTACCCATACTCTGTAGAGATTTCCATTTTATATGCCCATGGTTAAAATCCCCCATAATAACACAGTCCCGTTTGCTCACTTCCCTTATAGCGTTTTGTATTTTTTCATTCTCTTCTATGCTTATGTTTGGACTTAGATAAACTAATCCAACCGTTAACGTTGAGTTTCCTGTAACTATGTTACACCAAACAGCTTCTTCGCAATCTGCTTCTCTGTCTAATTTTATTTCATAAGCCTGGATAGATTCTTTAATATATAAAAATACTCCACCTCCCTTCTTCCTGTTCCTCTTTCCTAAACATTTACATATCCTGTGAGTCCCAATTCGGCATCTGTTATGTCGATTGGTTTGCCCATGATGATTCAGTTATACCACCTATTAACGAGGGTCAATAGCTCCTACTACCATAGCATATTTGAGTTTCATTTCTTTTGTTTACTATACTCCTTGCATTTAAACAAACACATTTATACCCAGCTTCAGAGGACTTGGACTGTTCTTTGCTGAATTATTTTGCTACTTTTATCTATGCCTCCAGTTTCAGGGGCTTCTCTCACGAGTCCCCCTCTTGAATTTGATTTTAAAATAGATGCAGCCTGTCCCACTGTCAACAGATCGCAGCAGATTCTCTGGGAATACTGCTGCCCCCTTTCCACTTAGATGGAGGCCATCTCTCATGTACATATCTTCTCTCCCAACAAAGTACCCCCATAAATCTATGAATCCCACGCCCTCTTCCTCACACATCTGCTCAACTAGTGCATTGATCGCCATCCTCTTACAGTTTCTGTATCTTGCCCCCCTTCCTCCCATTACTGGCAAAATTCCTGAGAGAATAACCTGTTCCACTCTTGTCTTCTTTAGCTTCCTCACTAGATGTTTGTACTTCTGAACTATACCAGTTGTTCCCTCCTTGTCTGCATTGTTTGTCCCAACGTGTACTAGTATAGACCCTCCCTTGCCATGCCCCAATACCTTTTCTACCCTTTCGGTCACATGCTCTATCTTAGCCCCCGGTAGACATACAACAACGTCCTTCCCCTCGCATATAGTCTTGTCTGTTTTTCTCAGAATTGAATCGCCCATAAACACTCTCTCTTTTCTCTTTGCCCCCTCAATCACTACCTCGGAGTAGCTCCTCCGGTTTGCATATGTCTGGTTGTTGTCTTTTCCTCTTGTCGTCTTCTCTCCTGTCACATTCTCTTCCATTCCCTTCTTTCCTGTCGTGTTTTCTCTTGTCCCTTTCCTCCTGTCATCTTCTCTTCTAGCACATTTACTCTCACTTCCTTTCGTCCCTTCTTCTTTCCTCCCATCACATTTTCTTCTCTCCTCTCCCGTCCCTTTTCCCCGGCTACCTCCTTCACTACGGTCACTTTCTCCCCTGTCACCTTCACGCCTGTCATGTTTTCTGTTTTTTGCTGAACACTCTGTCTTCTTCCATCAGTCTTCTGTCTCACAGTCTTACCAACTGCCTCTGTGGTATCTACCTCTTCACCACCTGTATCGCTGTCGTGTCTCTCCTCGTTCTCTACAGTCTGACTACCTGCTGATCTATCCCCACTGGCCCGTTTTCTCTTCCTCTGCCGAACACTTTTCCTCCGTCCCTCTGTTTTCTCAATGTCTTGTTCCTTCACACCGGTCACCTTCCTTCCTCTCAGTCTCCTTTCTTCAGTCTCCGTGTCACAACTCTGCTCCTTCTGTGTTGTAGAATTCTCAACTCTCTCCGCGTCATCCCTCTCTGCTCCATCTATTTCTATGTTGAGTCTCGCCTCCATCTCCTTCACTATATCCGTCCACTTACACACCTCCTTCATCAGACATTCCACCCTCAAACACCCCATACACCGAAAGGTGAATCCGTCATCTTTGGTCTCTGCCCATGATTTTGGACAGCCAGACAACGCAAAATCCACCCAGCTCTGGCAGTCGTTGCAAACTAGGTGTCGTTTTGCCCTGAGTTGCCGCTTGCAAGGTGCCATATCAGAATTTATTTATGTTCAAAGTAGTTTTATGTAGTCTTTGAAAAGACTTTTCTGTGTACAATTTACACCAGATTGTTTAGGTTATAGTTAGTTATATTTGTTAACACACAGTGACACACCGTGCCTTACCTAGTTACGATGTCGATGACAATGTATTCAAGTTAGGCTTAGATACAAGCAAGGTAGTCTTTACAAAGACTGTTTCCTGTGTACTATTATACACTTTAAAAGATTGTTATTTCAGGTTTTAATTACTCATCTAACTACACCGATTATCTCAAATAACGCTATTCTATTGTCGTTCACGATACGCTAACTTCGCTAGTGACCTACTTTGTAAACAACGTTCCGATTACATTAACGTCCCCAATTATCGCTCGCAAATCGCCTACTTTTAATCTACCCTAGATTACTCCCTCTAGCTAACTTTTAACAAAAAATATTGCTTAATATATATCTATAATTACGTTATGTATCCTATACGCTCAATAATATCACTTATCTTGATCAAATATCCTTATATTTTCGCAAGTTTGCTGCACCAAATTCAAATCAATTCACCACCGGAAGTCCCCCAAATTGATTTTTTTGATATGCAACAAATCATATAAAATTGCAGCCAAATTCCCAATGATATGTCTGTTTGATGTTGTAAAATTCAGCGAATGTCACAGCCGCTGTAGGAAAAAACATCGTCAACGATGTAGGAAACTGGACTGTCGATAAAATAGGGCACCACTACCAACCACCAATTGATCGACACTGGCACTGCCTCAGTGCCTGTGCTTTCCCTACCTTCTCGTAGTTTCACTTTCTCCGGAGAACTGCCTAAAGGTGACGTGCATTGTGGCGATGACACTCCGTGTTCCATTGTATATCCGAATAGGCTTGTAGTTAATATGGTCAATTCAGTCCATGGTTAGACCGACAACAAAGCACGATTTGTCGGTTCCAAAAACAAACAACATCCGGCCATGTTGAAAACAGGAATCGATGAGCACCACCAGACGGACAGTACGAGTATTACATTAAGATTATCCGGTCGCCGTGAGATGGCGCCATCATTTCGACCTTTTCGGCACTTCTTCCCAACGAGACTCTATTAGGACAGGAGGCGTCTCTGAGCGAGAAAATGGCAGCTTACACTGAAGGTTTTGTCCGCCATTCGGGAAGCAAATGCATGCGTTTGCGGGACCGGCAGCGCCCGATGTTAGCGTATTTCATAAGAATAATCATCAGGCTGTACCACTTCTTATATAATGCATCATCGTCAAATTTGTTCCCTTAAAAAAACATGGGAAACGGTCCAAAAAGAAACACTTATCGAAAGAAGCCATTATAAAAATTAAGTATAAAGAAATGATGTGGAAGTCATATAGACGTACTGGAAATGACGAAGACTACAACATTTATAAAGAAGCACTAAACCAAGCTACAGCTGAAATTAGAAATTCAAAGAGAAGCTATGAACATAAATTAGCTTGTAATATAAAACATGACAGCAAGAGTTTTTATGCTTATATTCGAAGCAATCAGGATAAGGTCGGTCCTCTAGAAGATAGTGCTGGAAACGTAATATCAGAAGGATTCTTAATGGCAGAAGACCTGAATGAGTATTTTAGTTCAGTGTTTACCAGAGAAGACACTAGTTCACTGCCAGTACCAGAGGCTAAGTTCAAGGGGGCAGAATCAGACTATTTAAGACAGTTAATTGTAACCCCAGAAATGGTAGCTAAGAAAATCAGGGCTATGAAGGATAATAAATCACCTGGAGTGGATGGTATTCCACCCAAACTACTATTGGAAATTGTAGAACAAATTAGCATACCGCTTGCAACAGTTTTCAACTTGTCATTAGAAGAGGGAGTGGTTCCTTTAGAATGGAAAGAAGCAAACATTATACCGTTATTCAAAAAAGGTTCGAGAAACAAGTCAGAGAACTATAGACCAGTGAGTTTAACATCAGTGATTTGTAAATTATTAGAAAGACTAATTAAAGATCACATGGTGGATTTTCTTGTTAAACATAACTTGATAAACCCATCTCAACATGGGTTTCTAAAAGCAAGGTCATGCTTAACAAATATGTTGTTTTTTGGAAGATATCACTAAGTGGGTAGATGATGGATCACCAGTAGATATCATCTACTTAGATTTTCAAAAAGCTTTCGACAAAGTGCCACATCAAAAATTACTGCTTAAACTAAAGGCCCATGGCATAGGAAATGGTATAATTAACTGGATAGAAAAATGGCTGATTGACAGAAGACAACGTGTAGTAGTTGATGGGGAGGCTTCAAACTGGAAATCAGTTTTGAGTGGGGTTCCACAGGGATCAGTACTGGGACCTATATTATTCTTAATATATATAAACGATTTGGACGATGATATAGCTAGCAAGGTGTTGAAATTTGCAGATGATACAAAAGTGTTTAGAAGGATAAAAAGTGATGGAGATAGACAGCATTTACAGGATGATCTTGACAGGTTGATCAAATGGTCTGAAAAGTGGCAAATGTTGTTCAATTTTGGGAAATGTAAATGTCTTCACACAGGACATGGGAACGAATATGTAGAATATACAATGGGGGGAACTGTACTAAATACTACTGTAAAAGAAAAAGACTTAGGGCTGACAATTAGTGCTGACATGAAGGTTTCAGAGCAGTGTGGAATTGCAGCTTCAAAAGGAAATCAAATCCTTGGATTGATTAGGCGAAATATAGCATATAAAGAAAAAGAACTATTAATACCGCTGTACAAAACAATAGTTAGGCCTCATTTAGAATATTGTATACAAGCGTGGAGGCCATACCGCAAGAAGGACATAGATATGCTAGAAAGAGTACAGAGGAGAGCGACTAAAATGATACCAAAACTGAGGGATCTTAGTTATGAAAAACGCCTAAAAGAATGTGGTTTAACAACACTAGAGACCAGGAGATTGAGAGAAGATCAGATAGAAGTGTTTAAAATATTGAATGGTTATGAAAATATTGATAGAAATATGTTTTTTTCAGCTAAGAAAGATAGAAAGACTAGAGGACATGAAGTTACATTAGTAAAGGAGCAGTGTAGATTAGACGTGAGAAAGTTCTCATTTTCACAAAGGACTGTGAATGAATGGAACAGATTATCTGATGATTGTGTGGGTGCTAGTAGTGTGAATATGTTTAAAAATAAAATCGACACATACCTCAGAAGGGCTGGATATATGTAGATAAAAGGGTTGGACTCTCGATAAGCCAAAGGGCTTCCTTGTCCACCTGCCATCTAGAGTTAATTCTCTGGATGGCAATCTTGTTAAATAATTACAATATTGAGGTTATCGTTGAAAAAGTTGAGCAATGATAAATGCAAACAACTTCATTTTCTGTGCGCGTGTGGTTTGACTTGGCGCACCTCCAGAATGGCGGACGAACTGCTTACGTACTGTTCTCGAACACTGTAAATAGCGCGCGCTGCACCGTCTTGTATTGATAGACGGTCGTTGCTTCTTCCCTAGACTCCGTGCTAGGCAAACTAAACTGAAAATGGTCGCTTCAGTATGGTATATATAACCTAACAGGAGCCACCATAATTAACTTGGAGTACCTGCTCACAGTATCCGATCCACGAAAGACAAACACTGTGAAGACCCATGACATTCAGTCACTGGGTATGACTTTCCTTAGACACCTTAACTACGTCTACAGTTATCCAGTACAGGAATATGTCATGTTCTCCATGCACAATTTTAATAGCTGAGTGGAATACCATGCCCCGAGAAATGGTATTTGTGACCACCCTGAACTTTTTGTAGGCAAGGCTCACTAACTCACATATGTATATACACATTCATGGTGAAGACGGAAGTGACGCTGTATGTCTTCTCTAGCTGTTCCGACAGATTGGATATTGATAAGGACACAGAAAAAAAACTAATATCAGGTGGACACGTCGGAGCCTTCAGTGTGATACAGACTTCTGTTGTTGTGTCACGCAGTCAAAATGAGATACAGCAGAAAACAGAGCTTCTAAACAAAGTACTAATACATATATAACAAGACACCAACAGAAACAAGACAAAGCATGTGACAGCCAAGACGAACCTTAATAACCTTGTCACTAGGAGTGTCAAGGCGGAAGAATCAGCAATAAGATTGGGGGCAAAATGATGAAAACTGGAATGGTCTGACAAAACTACCAGTCTCACATTGGGCCAAAGAGCATCCAGCGGAGAAGGGATTCAAGACGAGAATATAGAATATAAGGTTGGCGAGTATAAACAAATCTTATCCCGCAGCACAGTACAATCACGTGGTCCGCAACGGCAGACCAAAATGATGATGGTCTAGAAACACCTGGCGGCGAGATCATGAAGCAGACCACAGGAAGATAAGTTACACCTGGAACGAGACAAAGATATCACCATTCAAAGTATGCATGACGCGGCGAGGAACTCACGGGGAGCAAAGAAATTACAATTGTCATCAGTGTAACTTCTGCATTATTTCGTATGACATCACCGGGTCACAAAGATGGTGTTATGAAATGGCGGTATACTCATCACCATCTTGGCGGCTGCGGCCGATCCGTTTCATTTCGACTTGCCGCCTTTTCTCCCAGATGTTTCACTGCCCAGATCTGTAATGATGACTCTTGCTCGTACCTGTTCGCGATTTTGACTATTGATTCTTATATATTGCACCTCTCAGCTAAGATTTCTGGAGATATAGGCTCTGTAGAAGTTTAATATTATTATTATTGGCTGTCCATTGTTGTCTGTATATCATAATATTATACATGATCAAGCAAGAACGTCTGGTTGTTGATCCTGCCATTTCTCAAAAGCTTCATTATGACGGCGGTATAGGCTTTTATAATTTGAGTTGACCCAACATCTGAAATGCTCCTTATTATGTTTCAGCATATCCACCAAGTTTCATGCTTTTATAACCTAATGCACATTTGTTATGGTACTATTTTGAATGCGCTTCAAGTAATGTTCTAATGATCTCAGTCTTCGTTCACGGATTTTATTGAAGCTTTTGTAAGGTTGCCCTCGTGATATCCTGAGACAACATGTCTGAGAAGACCTAACGTTAAAGAAGAGGCCGTAAATGTCTCAAAAGACGAGAAAACGTATTGCTGAAGAAAAGACCGTGATAGTCTCAAAAGCTCCGTCGAGCCTGAAACGTATTCTGAGAGATATCCATACCTTGTTTTTGGTAATAAATCTGTACAAAACAAAACCCGGAAGCAATTTACATGCTGATAGGCTTGTAATGACTACAATGTTGTTTGTTATGTTCCTGCGTACCAGTCACGGAAATCGATCATTACACGTATGATCACGACATGTTCGCGGTTGAACGCTATACGCCATAACCGCGCCCCACTGGATTTGCACGGCAAACGTGACCGCGATTAGTCGTTATAAGCAATCGGTCGATACTGAAGCCATTTACGTCGAATTAATCCATCTCCAGTTCAACTTCTCGCTCGACTTGAGGCGGTGTTGTGCCTGTCGAGTTCTCGGCACCTAGCAACGCGGCGTAAACTTGGGGTTAGCCGTGAATAATTGATTTCAGGGTTCCGTGTGCGAGTAGGTGTCATCATTAGACCGCGCTCACTGCATACACATGGGCGTGCCGACCGAAAACGTTCGCGAGTTTGACGCGTGTAGATATTTGAGAGGTAGAACAAACGAGATACGATGGACATTTGCGCTTCCACTCGACGCTACAGCTGTATCGAGTTTGGATTAACAACGACGGCATCGTATGGATGGTGAACGAAGAAGGTACGACGGTGTGTGAATCGCACTCCGAGAACCGGCTGGTAAGAATGCAGACAAAATATCGCCGACTTCATTGAAGCACGTGTCATGATTGACCTATTCTGAAGTATCTGCGGATGTATGGGTGTTTCTGATTGAGTTTTGCAGCCATATTACTAGATAAACATGTTTGGCTGCGTTAATAACCATTTCTTTGAATTGTCACGACTGGGTGACCAATAATTAAAAAAAAACAATAGTTTGTGGTCAGTGGATGTCTTGATCGAAAAAGAACCGTGCGGGCGATGTAAACAAATAATTTCTGACTGAGAGCAACACCCCGGGCCGATTTGTCGAATTGTCTGTGTGTCTTGTGTTTGCACTGCGACCTCCTACGTGCGTTGAGGTGGCGTCGCAATGGCCGACCCGGTGGCATGGATGCCAGTGCTCGTTCAGTGTATCTTCATCCTCGTGAGCAACGGCTTCGTCATGTTCATCCTCGTTCAGAGCGGCCTGTTCCGCTCGCGTCAGAACGCTTTCGTCATGAACCTGCTCGCGTGCGACTGTCTCCGTGCCTTCGTCGTCTTCGCGCGCATCCTCGTCGTCATGGCCGGTCCGGCGGCCAGCGGAAGTGATGTCATATGCGTCGCGTCGGGATTCTTCGAGACGGCGACGGGCGTGGCGGATTGCGTGGCGTTCACGCTGCTGCTCTACGATCGCCACATGTTCGTGTCGAGCCCGATCAACTACCTCCACCAGGTGTCGCGCGGGTCCGTCATGTTTGGCGTCGCCTACGGAGCTGCGCATGCCATGTTCGTCGCGGCTCTGCCGCTCATTGGCTGGGGACACTTCGTTTACGTCACGCCGCACGCGACCTGCGACGTCGACTGGGTTGAGTTTGGCGGCTATGCGCAGTTCGCCGCCGCCTGGGGCATCTTACTTCCGCTCGCCGGAAGTGGATTCTGCTTCATCCGGATCTGGCGCATGGTGCGCATGCGCACCAATCAGATCCGGGTGTACAACCTGGAGCGGGCGGTGCTGGAGCCGGTCGGACTTCACCGCTGCATCGGCGAGGGCGCCATCACCGAAGTGGAGACGGCCTTCCTGAAGACAATCCGTCTGCTGTCTGTTCTCGTTGCCTGCCACTTCTTCAGTTGGCTCTCCCGTCTCGCCCTGCTCGTCCGACTGATGGTGCCGGGGGACCCGCCAGCTCTGGCCGCCGTCGTTGCCGTCGCCTTCATCTCCCTCCTCACGTGCACCGTCAACCCGTTCATGTACGGCGTCTACAACCGCAAGTTCAAGCAAACGCTGCATGGCGTCGTCACGTGTGGCCGTCACACGGAGTCGGACGTGCTCGAGATCTCGCCGTACATCGTCAAGAGTCCGTCGCTGCTGGCCCTCAGTGACTACCGCGGGGACCTCCCCCGGTCCGTCCGCTGTCCACAGCCGCTTGATCCCACCGGACCGTCGGATGGAGCCCTCGCCCCGGACAACATCCGCATCGGTGTCAAGAACGTCTGGAATTAGCCGCCAGTCGCGAGATAGGTTGAGAAACGGAGGAGTTGTTATTATGATTATACACAATGGCGTAGTGGAGAGAACATCGGACTATCAATCGAGAGAACCCGGTTCGAACCCTGTGCTGCCGTGTCGAACCTTGGGAAAGTTCATTCACTCTACGTCGCTCCAGTTCACTCAGCAGTATGAATGAGTACCTGGGTACAGACAGGGGAGGATATTTGTGTACGAATAGTGTTCGCGCATTAATTGCAGCGTTGCTTAATGCTTCCAAGAGAAGTCGAGATAGTATTCGATTGAACAGCTCTGCCAGGGAGTAAAGTGTAAAACGCTTTGAACTTTCCTAATGACTGGATACTGCGCTATATAAGAGCTTACCCTTTTTAATAGTAACGCACGCTCGATTGTTCAACAAAAACACCAGACGGATTCAGACCACAAGGCCAGTTTATACGAGTGATTAATTGTTCGATTTGTCGGACGACACTGTGTCGTCAGACCAATCGAACACTTAAACGTTCGTGAAAACGGGCCTTAACATATATTGATATTTCGCTGTGTCGTGCCGGTCTAAGTTACACTGCTTCAAATCCTTGTGTAAACACAACTTGTACTGGCACAAGTTTCCCGAACCGGTACAACGAGTTTACAAAGATAAATCGTTGTTGCAAGTTGTATCGGTTCAAAAAACTTGCACTACCTCTGCGAAGTGATGCACGTCGCGTCGATGGTTGCAACTTTTGTCGGTACAAATTATGTGTACACAGGGATTGAAACCAGTGAAGCTGTTACCGGTTCAAGTAGTACCGGAGCAAATGACCGTGTAAACAGAGCTAATGAAACGGTTCATTTTGATCATGATTTGATTTGGAAAGTTGACGGTGTTTTGTTTACAGAAACACCTCATGGTTATTGTAATACTTACAAAAAGTGAAACCTTGCTTGAAAACACGTTTTCTAGTGTGACTAAACGGTTGGGTATGTTACGGCTGGAAACTGAATGCAATCGTTGTTAGTTTTTCAGCTTTGTTTCTTTGTTATAAAACATGCTGTGATGATCTCGATTGGAAATAAATGGCGGTATAGGCGTGTGCCTGTTATTTAATGATTCAATTCACCGCAACCAGAATTTGAACACATACATAAGTCGTCAAAATCTACTCAAAAACATTATGAATGCATAACTGGTAAATACATGTATACGGAACTGATTTTTAGCCTTAATCACGTGCCAATTTGATCCACGCGAATGTGACTAGGTCTTTCTGAGGCGATAGATCGGGTGGAAATGTTTGGGAATTGTTGGCTTAGCATCGATGGGCGCCAGCTAATCGTCGAGTCGGAAATCTTTGATTAAGTGGTAAGCCTACGGCAGTTTGAGCAATGTTCGATACCTTGTGTGTTCGTGCGCAGGTATTAATACCACTGGTCAATACAATTATACTTAGTCATCTTCCTTTTGTGGCACATTGCATGCGAGACAACTTAATTGTTCGAAAGATATCGCCGAAGTTGACAGAAAGAACTGTGTCGTTTCTGTATTACGGGGTACTTTCGTGCGATTACCATAGTGGTCCAATGATCGTATAGATTATTATTAGGCTATACAATATCCACTACAAATAAAACAAATAACCAGCCGCCACCGTTTGTTGATATCTCAACCGCCTGGTTTCATGAGATCCACTTCCCACTGCGATGGAATTCCGGAATGCCCGAATGTTTGCACAGAATCTTGAGCAAATAAAATAAAGCTGAAGCGTCATTTTTGCAGTGAATGTAAATCAGTTGAACTTGAGTATCGGCGGTAGGTCGTGGCGTGTTTTTTCTAGTGAGAACTCCCACCTGAATCTTCTTTGATGCCGGTCGTCGCTGACTTCTTCTTCAGACGAAGTGACGACTTTCATGAATATATTGTTGAAGAACTTTATGTAAGGTGGTACACAGGTACCAGTCTTTTTATTGGTGACGCATTCATCGACAGATGTGCAGTTGAAGAACACAACGAACAGCAGTGAACAACCAACGGTGAACTATAAACCATTTAATGAGCAATACAGTCACAGAAAATGAGCTTTGTGTGGGCCCTATCCGTGAGGAAAATCGCCATGCGATTGTCAGATTATTCTTGTACATCATATGTAAGTGGTGACAGTATGCTAAAGTGACGGCAAATATACGTGAAGAGACCAATCACCAAACGCTAATAAGAATTAATCGATTAATACAACTTACATCATGTCTTCACAGCAGGAACAGTTGGCAACAGCGTGATAACAGTTTGAAAGAACAAGCCCATTCGACAAGTCAACAAATACTTAAACTGGCATAACAACAAAATAAATTTGCCAAGTATTTTAGAAACACCATTTTGAGGCACGTGCGAAATGTCGTGTAGTGTTACGGTTGGAAAATTAGTAAATATCGTCAAAGTATGAGTGTCAGATAATGTTGTGACGTCAGACACAATTGCCACGTAATACGTCAGGCATAACTGTTACGCTATGACGTCACACACCGTAGTCACGCACAATCGGTACCCTATGACGTCACACACAGTAGTCACGCACAACTGGTACTCTGTGACGTCAGACGCACGCGCGATCATATCGTTCACAAAGCAAGACAGAGTGAGAGATGCAGCTTGGGACGGCAAACAAGACGGGGAATTATGTACAAGCTATATTGCATGAAACACATCGTTGCAATAACACGCAGCTACACTTTCACACTGCAGTGAGCCTGTTTTGCGTGACTTGTAGGAGATTAATTGGGATTTAATGCGTGTAATCTACTTTAAATTATACCATATTGTATTCAGCACACTGCAGTGGAGAATCTGGCGATACCCTACCATTGTTGGACGACAAAATACAGAGTCTAAATTCGAAATAGGCCTACTTCGCTAAAACTCGTGCGTGCAGGGCCTAAACTTCGAAACCACGTGGCCACGATAACAATAATATTGGGAATATCATTATCGCTTTCAAAGCTAAATGTTTCCCACAATGCATATGAAATGCGACAGCCTGTTTATAAAGTCACAAATTCGCCCCACAGACATGCACAACATGTCGCCTCTATAGTAGATCGACTGAAAAGCCCAACTATTCGGATTTCCTGGGTGAGCAATAAAATCCGCGGATGCATGTTAAAAGCTGCTATAATATAAACAATAACAGCAACAATTCACACACTTCCAAAAGACCGACCCGACACCAGGCAAAGGCTGCTGCTTACCAAATTATAATACCTCAACAACGCATGTTCCAGTACTGTGATAACTTGTTTCTATATGCTGCTTCAACGCATTCATTGTTTCGTTGCATCATGAAAGTTCCTCGTGACAAAACGGCTTCATAAGCGTAACAAACTGCCGTAACATTATTAACATAGCCAAATTTAACTCACCGTTCTAAATAAACACTGCCTTTCTGTATTTCAAACGGCATTCTTGATTTGTCAAACTGGCCCATATGAAATACGTTCATAGTTTTTACGTGTCCCGTGAATCTGGATAATCGCATATACTGTAGTTATAGTACAAAGGTCATGATAACTATGATTATACGCTATTGTGTCGATTCTATCAACTATCTCCTCCTGTGCGTCACGTGTTCAGCGGTTATCTACACGTCATCTCCATCTTCGAACCCACAAACATAACAATAACTTATAAGCACCTCCTTGAGCAAAGTATTAATCACTAAATGCACAATCAACGAATCTATTGGTTTATATCGATGTGTGCCATCGATAAATGCAGTCACGTTGTAAATATTGTATATAATGTAAGCGACCACAACGGACATAGAAGAATTAAATGCAATATGAAATATAGGCCTACAGGTTAATAATTATGTGAAGTTAAACAACACGTAACGTAACGTGACCGTAACATAAGCTCTCACACCGATATAGTTTTAGGCACATGTTTAAAACATCTGCTGCGTAACAGTTCCCAAACGTAACATGGTCAGATTATTAAAAGTAAAAGCGTATCATAATGCGAGTTAGCAAATGTACACAAACAGCCTCCCACTCATGGATAATCTACAACGAATCGGACAGAAAGAACTGTGTCGTTTCTGTATTACGAGGTACTTTCGTGCGATTACCATAGTGGTCCCATGATCGTATAGATTATTATTAGGCTATACAATATGCACTACAAATAAAACAAATAACCAGCCGCCACCGTTTGTCGATATCTCAACCGCCTGGTTTCATGAGATGCACTTCCCACTGCGATGGAAATTCCGGAATGCCCGAATGTTTGCACAGAATCTTGAGCAAATAAAATAAAGCTGAAGCGTCATTTTTGCAGTGAATGTAAATCAGTTGAACTTGAGTATCTGCGGTAGGTCGTGGCGTGTTTTTTCTAGTGAGAACTCCCACCTGAATCTTCTTTGATGCCAGTCGTCGCTGACTGCTTCTTCAGACGAAGTGACGACTTTCATGAATATATTGTTGAAGAACTTTATGTAAGGTGGTACACAGGTACCAGTCTTTTTATTGGTGACGCATACATCGACAGATGTGCAGTTGAAGAACACAACGAACAGCAGTGAACAACCAACGGTGAACTATAAACCATTTAATGAGCAATACAGTCACAGAAAATGAGCTTTGTGTGGGCCCTATCCGTGAGGAAAATCGCCATGCGATTGTCAGATTATTCTTGTACATCATATGTAAGTGGTGACAGTATGCTAAAGTGACGGCAAATATACGTGAAGAGACCAATCACCAAACGCTAATAAGAATTAATCGATTAATACAACTTACATCATGTCTTCACAGCAGGAACAGTTGGCAACAGCGTGATAACAGTTTGAAAGAACAAGCCCATTCGACAAGTCAACAAATACTTAAACTGGCATAACAACAAAATAAATTTGCCAAGTATTTTAGAAACACCATTTTGAGGCACGTGCGAAATGTCGTGTAGTGTTACGGTTGGAAAATTAGTAAATATCGTCAAAGTATGAGTGTCAGATAATGTTGTGACGTCAGACACAATTGCCACGTAATACGTCAGGCATAACTGTTACGCTATGACGTCACGCACAATCGGTACCCTATGACGTCACACACAGTAGTCACGCACAACTGGCACCCTATGACGTCACACACAGTAGTCACGCACAACTGGTACCCTATGACGTCACACACAGTAGTCACGCACAACTGGTACTCTGTGACGTCAGACGCACGCGCGATCATATCGTTCACAACGCAAGACAGAGTGAGAGATGCAGCTTGGGACGGCAAACAAGACGGGGAATTATGTACAAGCTATATTGCATGAAACACATCGTTGCAATAACACGCAGCTACACTTTCACACTGCAGTGAGCCTGTTTTGCGTGACTTGTAGGAGATTAATTGGGATTTAATGCGTGTAATCTACTTTAAATTATACCATATTGTACTCAGCACACTGCAGTGGAGAATCTGGCGATACCCTACCATTGTTGGACGACAAAATACAGAGTCTAAATTCGAAATAGGCCTACTTCGCTAAAACTCGTGTGTGCAGGGCCTAAACTTCGAAACCACGTGGCCACGATAACAATAATATTGGGAATATCATTATCGCTTTCAAAGCTAAATGTTTCCCACAATGCATATGAAATGCGACAGCCTGTTTATAAAGTCACAAATTCGCCCCACAGACATGCACAACATGTCGCCTCTATAGTAGATCGACTGAAAAGCCCAACTATTCGGATTTCCTGGGTGAGCAATAAAATCCGCGGATGCATGTTAAAAGCTGCTATAATATAAACAATAACAGCAACAATTCACACACTTCCAAAAGACCGACCCGACACCAGGCAAAGGCTGCTGCTTACCAAATTATAATACCTCAACAACGCATGTTCCAGTACTGTGATAACTTGTTTCTATATGCTGCTTCAACGCATTCATTGTTTCGTTGCATCATGAAAGTTCCTCGTGACAAAACGGCTTCATAAGCGTAACAAACTGCCGTAACATTATTAACATAGCCAAATTTAACTCACCGTTCTAAATAAACACTGCCTTTCTGTATTTCAAACGGCATTCTTGATTTGTCAAACTGGCCCATATGAAATACGTTCATAGTTTTTACGTGTCCCGTGAATCTGGATAATCGCATATACCTGTAGTTATAGTACAAAGGTCATGATAACTATGATTATACGCTATTGTGTCGATTCTATCAACTATCTCCTCCTGTGCGTCACGTGTTCAGCGGTTATCTACACGTCATCTCCATCTTCGAACCCACAAACATAGCAATAACTTATAAGCACCTCCTTGAGCAAAGTATTAATCACTAAATGCACAATCAACGAATCTATTGGTTTATATCGATGTGTGCCATCGATAAATGCAGTCACGTTGTAAATATTGTATATAATGTAAGCGACCACAACGGACATAGAAGAATTAAATGCAATATGAAATATAGGCCTACAGGTTAATAATTATGTGAAGTTAAACAACACGTAACGTAACGTGACCGTAACATAAGCTCTCACACCGATATAGTTTTAGGCACATGTTTAAAACATCTGCTGCGTAACAGTTCCCAAACGTAACATGGTCAGATTATTAAAAGTAAAAGCGTATCATAATGCGAGTTAGCAAATGTACACAAACAGCCTCCCACTCATGGATAATCTACAACGAATCGGACAGAAAGAACTGTGTCGTTTCTGTATTACGAGGTACTTTCGTGCGATTACCATAGTGGTCCCATGATCGTATAGATTATTATTAGGCTATACAATATGCACTACAAATAAAACAAATAACCAGCCGCCACCGTTTGTCGATATCTCAACCGCCTGGTTTCATGAGATGCACTTCCCACTGCGATGGAAATTCCGGAATGCCCGAATGTTTGCACAGAATCTTGAGCAAATAAAATAAAGCTGAAGCGTCATTTTTGCAGTGAATGTAAATCAGTTGAACTTGAGTATCTGCGGTAGGTCGTGGCGTGTTTTTTCTAGTGAGAACTCCCACCTGAATCTTCTTTGATGCCAGTCGTAGCTGACTGCTTCTTCAGACGAAGTGACGACTTTCATGAATATATTGTTGAAGAACTTTATATAAGGTGGTACACAGGTACCAGTCTTTTTATTGGTGACGCATACATCGACAGATGTGCAGTTGAAGAACACAACGAACAGCAGTGAACAACCAACGGTGAACTATAAACCATTTAATGAGCAATACAGTCACAGAAAATGAGCTTTGTGTGGGCCCTATCCGTGAGGAAAATCGCCATGCGATTGTCAGATTATTCTTGTACATCATATGTAAGTGGTGACAGTATGCTAAAGTGACGGCAAATATACGTGAAGAGACCAATCACCAAACGCTAATAAGAATTAATCGATTAATACAACTTACATCATGTCTTCACAGCAGGAACAGTTGGCAACAGCGTGATAACAGTTTGAAAGAACAAGCCCATTCGACAAGTCAACAAATACTTAAACTGGCATAACAACAAAATAAATTTGCCAAGTATTTTAGAAACACCATTTTGAGGCACGTGCGAAATGTCGTGTAGTGTTACGGTTGGAAAATTAGTAAATATCGTCAAAGTATGAGTGTCAGATAATGTTGTGACGTCAGACACAATTGCCACGTAATATGTCAGGCATAACTGTTACGCTATGACGTCACACACCGTAGTCACGCACAATCGGTACCCTATGACGTCACACACAGTAGTCACGCACAACTGGCACCCTATGACGTCACACACAGTAGTCACGCACAACTGGTACCCTATGACGTCACACACAGTAGTCACGCACAACTGGTACTCTGTGACGTCAGACGCACGCGCGATCATATCGTTCACAACGCAAGACAGAGTGAGAGATGCAGCTTGGGACGGCAAACAAGACGGGGAATTATGTACAAGCTATATTGCATGAAACACATCGTTGCAATAACACGCAGCTACACTTTCACACTGCAGTGAGCCTTTTTTGCGTGACTTGTAGGAGATTAATTGGGATTTAATGCGTGTAATCTACTTTAAATTATACCATATTGTACTCAGCACACTGCAGTGGAGAATCTGGCGATACCCTACCATTGTTGGACGACAAAATACAGAGTCTAAATTCGAAATAGGTCTACTTCGCTAAAACTCGTGTGTGCAGGGCCTAAACTTCGAAACCACGTGGCCACGATAACAATAATATTGGGAATATCATTATCGCTTTCAAAGCTAAATGTTTCCCACAATGCATATGAAATGCGACAGCCTGTTTATAAAGTCACAAATTCGCCCCACAGACATGCACAACATGTCGCCTCTATAGTAGATCGACTGAAAAGCCCAACTATTCGGATTTCCTGGGTGAGCAATAAAATCCGCGGATGCATGTTAAAAGCTGCTATAATATAAACAATAACAGCAACAATTCACACACTTCCAAAAGACCGACCCGACACCAGGCAAAGGCTGCTGCTTACCAAATTATAATACCTCAACAACGCATGTTCCAGTACTGTGATAACTTGTTTCTATATGCTGCTTCAACGCATTCATTGTTTCGTTGCATCATGAAAGTTCCTCGTGACAAAACGGCTTCATAAGCGTAACAAACTGCCGTAACATTATTAACATAGCCAAATTTAACTCACCGTTCTAAATAAACACTGCCTTTCTGTATTTCAAACGCCATTCTTGATTTGTCAAACTGGCCCATATGAAATACGTTCATAGTTTTTACGTGTCCCGTGAATCTGGATAATCGCATATACTGTAGTTATAGTACAAAGGTCATGATAACTATGATTATACGCTATTGTGTCGATTCTATCAACTATCTCCTCCTGTGCGTCACGTGTTCAGCGGTTATCTACACGTCATCTCCATCTTCGAACCCACAAACATAGCAATAACTTATAAGCACCTCCTTGAGCAAAGTATTAATCACTAAATGCACAATCAACGAATCTATTGGTTTATATCGATGTGTGCCATCGATAAATGCAGTCACGTTGTAAATATTGTATATAATGTAAGCGACCACAACGGACATAGAAGAATTAAATGCAATATGAAATATAGGCCTACAGGTTAATAATTATGTGAAGTTAAACAACACGTAACGTAACGTGACCGTAACATAAGCTCTCACACCGATATAGTTTTAGGCACATGTTTAAAACATCTGCTGCGTAACAGTTCCCAAACGTAACATGGTCAGATTATTAAAAGTAAAAGCGTATCATAATGCGAGTTAGCAAATGTACACAAACAGCCTCCCACTCATGGATAATCTACAACGAATCGGACAGAAAGAACTGTGTCGTTTCTGTATTACGAGGTACTTTCGTGCGATTACCATAGTGGTCCCATGATCGTATAGATTATTATTAGGCTATACAATATGCACTACAAATAAAACAAATAACCAGCCGCCACCGTTTGTCGATATCTCAACCGCCTGGTTTCATGAGATGCACTTCCCACTGCGATGGAAATTCCGGAATGCCCGAATGTTTGCACAGAATCTTGAGCAAATAAAATAAAGCTGAAGCGTCATTTTTGCAGTGAATGTAAATCAGTTGAACTTGAGTATCTGCGGTAGGTCGTGGCGTGTTTTTTCTAGTGAGAACTCCCACCTGAATCTTCTTTGATGCCAGTCGTAGCTGACTGCTTCTTCAGACGAAGTGACGACTTTCATGAATATATTGTTGAAGAACTTTATATAAGGTGGTACACAGGTACCAGTCTTTTTATTGGTGACGCATACATCGACAGATGTGCAGTTGAAGAACACAACGAACAGCAGTGAACAACCAACGGTGAACTATAAACCATTTAATGAGCAATACAGTCACAGAAAATGAGCTTTGTGTGGGCCCTATCCGTGAGGAAAATCGCCATGCGATTGTCAGATTATTCTTGTACATCATATGTAAGTGGTGACAGTATGCTAAAGTGACGGCAAATATACGTGAAGAGACCAATCACCAAACGCTAATAAGAATTAATCGATTAATACAACTTACATCATGTCTTCACAGCAGGAACAGTTGGCAACAGCGTGATAACAGTTTGAAAGAACAAGCCCATTCGACAAGTCAACAAATACTTAAACTGGCATAACAACAAAATAAATTTGCCAAGTATTTTAGAAACACCATTTTGAGGCACGTGCGAAATGTCGTGTAGTGTTACGGTTGGAAAATTAGTAAATATCGTCAAAGTATGAGTGTCAGATAATGTTGTGACGTCAGACACAATTGCCACGTAATATGTCAGGCATAACTGTTACGCTATGACGTCACACACCGTAGTCACGCACAATCGGTACCCTATGACGTCACACACAGTAGTCACGCACAACTGGCACCCTATGACGTCACACACAGTAGTCACGCACAACTGGTACCCTATGACGTCACACACAGTAGTCACGCACAACTGGTACTCTGTGACGTCAGACGCACGCGCGATCATATCGTTCACAACGCAAGACAGAGTGAGAGATGCAGCTTGGGACGGCAAACAAGACGGGGAATTATGTACAAGCTATATTGCATGAAACACATCGTTGCAATAACACGCAGCTACACTTTCACACTGCAGTGAGCCTTGTTTTGCGTGACTTGTAGGAGATTAATTGGGATTTAATGCGTGTAATCTACTTTAAATTATACCATATTGTACTCAGCACACTGCAGTGGAGAATCTGGCGATACCCTACCATTGTTGGACGACAAAATACAGAGTCTAAATTCGAAATAGGCCTACTTCGCTAAAACTCGTGTGTGCAGGGCCTAAACTTCGAAACCACGTGGCCACGATAACAATAATATTGGGAATATCATTATCGCTTTCAAAGCTAAATGTTTCCCACAATGCATATGAAATGCGACAGCCTGTTTATAAAGTCACAAATTCGCCCCACAGACATGCACAACATGTCGCCTCTATAGTAGATCGACTGAAAAGCCCAACTATTCGGATTTCCTGGGTGAGCAATAAAATCCGCGGATGCATGTTAAAAGCTGCTATAATATAAACAATAACAGCAACAATTCACACACTTCCAAAAGACCGACCCGACACCAGGCAAAGGCTGCTGCTTACCAAATTATAATACCTCAACAACGCATGTTCCAGTACTGTGATAACTTGTTTCTATATGCTGCTTCAACGCATTCATTGTTTCGTTGCATCATGAAAGTTCCTCGTGACAAAACGGCTTCATAAGCGTAACAAACTGCCGTAACATTATTAACATAGCCAAATTTAACTCACCGTTCTAAATAAACACTGCCTTTCTGTATTTCAAACGCCATTCTTGATTTGTCAAACTGGCCCATATGAAATACGTTCATAGTTTTTACGTGTCCCGTGAATCTGGATAATCGCATATACTGTAGTTATAGTACAAAGGTCATGATAACTATGATTATACGCTATTGTGTCGATTCTATCAACTATCTCCTCCTGTGCGTCACGTGTTCAGCGGTTATCTACACGTCATCTCCATCTTCGAACCCACAAACATAGCAATAACTTATAAGCACCTCCTTGAGCAAAGTATTAATCACTAAATGCACAATCAACGAATCTATTGGTTTATATCGATGTGTGCCATCGATAAATGCAGTCACGTTGTAAATATTGTATATAATGTAAGCGACCACAACGGACATAGAAGAATTAAATGCAATATGAAATATAGGCCTACAGGTTAATAATTATGTGAAGTTAAACAACACGTAACGTAACGTGACCGTAACATAAGCTCTCACACCGATATAGTTTTAGGCACATGTTTAAAACATCTGCTGCGTAACAGTTCCCAAACGTAACATGGTCAGATTATTAAAAGTAAAAGCGTATCATAATGCGAGTTAGCAAATGTACACAAACAGCCTCCCACTCATGGATAATCTACAACGAATCGGACAGAAAGAACTGTGTCGTTTCTGTATTACGAGGTACTTTCGTGCGATTACCATAGTGGTCCCATGATCGTATAGATTATTATTAGGCTATACAATATGCACTACAAATAAAACAAATAACCAGCCGCCACCGTTTGTCGATATCTCAACCGCCTGGTTTCATGAGATGCACTTCCCACTGCGATGGAAATTCCGGAATGCCCGAATGTTTGCACAGAATCTTGAGCAAATAAAATAAAGCTGAAGCGTCATTTTTGCAGTGAATGTAAATCAGTTGAACTTGAGTATCTGCGGTAGGTCGTGGCGTGTTTTTTCTAGTGAGAACTCCCACCTGAATCTTCTTTGATGCCAGTCGTAGCTGACTGCTTCTTCAGACGAAGTGACGACTTTCATGAATATATTGTTGAAGAACTTTATATAAGGTGGTACACAGGTACCAGTCTTTTTATTGGTGACGCATACATCGACAGATGTGCAGTTGAAGAACACAACGAACAGCAGTGAACAACCAACGGTGAACTATAAACCATTTAATGAGCAATACAGTCACAGAAAATGAGCTTTGTGTGGGCCCTATCCGTGAGGAAAATCGCCATGCGATTGTCAGATTATTCTTGTACATCATATGTAAGTGGTGACAGTATGCTAAAGTGACGGCAAATATACGTGAAGAGACCAATCACCAAACGCTAATAAGAATTAATCGATTAATACAACTTACATCATGTCTTCACAGCAGGAACAGTTGGCAACAGCGTGATAACAGTTTGAAAGAACAAGCCCATTCGACAAGTCAACAAATACTTAAACTGGCATAACAACAAAATAAATTTGCCAAGTATTTTAGAAACACCATTTTGAGGCACGTGCGAAATGTCGTGTAGTGTTACGGTTGGAAAATTAGTAAATATCGTCAAAGTATGAGTGTCAGATAATGTTGTGACGTCAGACACAATTGCCACGTAATACGTCAGGCATAACTGTTACGCTACGACGTCACACACCGTAGTCACGCACAACTGGCACACTATGACGGCACACACAGTAGTCACGCACAACTGGTACCCTATGACGTCACACACAGTAGTCACGCACAACTGGTACTCTGTGACGTCAGACGCACGCGCGATCATATCGTTCACAACGCAAGACAGAGTGAGCGTTGCAGCTTGGGATGGCAAACAAGACGGGGAATTATGTACAAGCTATATTGCATGAAACACATCGTTGCAATAACACGCAGCTACACTTTCACACTGCGGTGAGCCTGTTTTGCGTGACTTGTAGGAGATTAATTGGGATTTAATGCGTGTAATCTACTTTAAATTATACCATATTGTACTCAGTACACTGCAGTGGAGAATCTGGCGATACCCTACCATTGTTGGACGACATAATACAGAGTCTAAATTCGAAATAGGCCTACTTCGCTAAAACTCGTGTATGCAGGGCCTAAACTTCGAAACCACGTGGCCACGATAACAATAATATTGGGAATATCATTATCGCTTTCAAAGCTAAATGTTTCCCACAATGCATATGAAATGCGACAGCCTGTTTATAAAGTCACAAATTCGCCCCACAGACATGCACAACATGTCGCCTCTATAGTAGATCGACTGAAAAGCCCAACTATTCGGATTTCCTGGGTGAGCAATAAAATCCGCGGATGCATGTTAAAAGCTGCTATAATATAAACAATAACAGCAACAATTCACACACTTCCAAAAGACCGACCCGACACCAGGCAAAGGCTGCTGCTTACCAAATTATAATACCTCAACAACGCATGTTCCAGTACTGTGATAACTTGTTTCTATATGCTGCTTCAACGCATTCATTGTTTCGTTGCATCATGAAAGTTCCTCGTGACAAAACGGCTTCATAAGCGTAACAAACTGCCGTAACATTATTAACATAGCCAAATTTAACTCACCGTTCTAAATAAACACTGCCTTTCTGTATTTCAAACGGCATTCTTGATTTGTCAAACTGGCCCATATGAAATACGTTCATAGTTTTTACGTGTCCCGTGAATCTGGATAATCGCATATCCTGTAGTTATAGTACAAAGGTCATGATAACTATGATTATACGCTATTGTGTCGATTCTATCAACTATCTCCTCCTGTGCGTCACGTGTTCAGCGGTTATCTACACGTCATCTCCATCTTCGAACCCACAAACATAACAATAACTTATAAGCACCTCCTTGAGCAAAGTATTAATCACTAAATGCACAATCAACGAATCTATTGGTTTATATCGATGTGTGCCATCGATAAATGCAGTCACGTTGTAAATATTGTATATAATGTAAGCGACCACAACGGACATAGAAGAATTAAATGCAATATGAAATATAGGCCTACAGGTTAATAATTATATGAAGTTAAACAACACGTAACGTGACCGTAACATAAGCTCTCACACCGATATAGTTTTAGGCACATGTTTAAAACATCTGCTGCGTAACAGTTCCCAAACGTAACATGGTCAGATTATTAAAAGTAAAAGCGTATCATAATGCGAGTTAGCAAATGTACACAAACAGCCTCCCACTCATGGATAATCTACAACGAATCGGACAGAAAGAACTGTGTCGTTTCTGTATTACGAGGTACTTTCGTGCGATTACCATAGTGGTCCCATGATCGTATAGATTATTATTAGGCTATACAATATGCACTACAAATAAAACAAATAACCAGCCGCCACCGTTTGTCGATATCTCAACCGCCTGGTTTCATGAGATGCACTTCCCACTGCGATGGAAATTCCGGAATGCCCGAATGTTTGCACAGAATCTTGAGCAAATAAAATAAAGCTGAAGCGTCATTTTTGCAGTGAATGTAAATCAGTTGAACTTGAGTATCTGCGGTAGGTCGTGGCGTGTTTTTTCTAGTGAGAACTCCCACCTGAATCTTCTTTGATGCCAGTCGTAGCTGACTGCTTCTTCAGACGAAGTGACGACTTTCATGAATATATTGTTGAAGAACTTTATATAAGGTGGTACACAGGTACCAGTCTTTTTATTGGTGACGCATACATCGACAGATGTGCAGTTGAAGAACACAACGAACAGCAGTGAACAACCAACGGTGAACTATAAACCATTTAATGAGCAATACAGTCACAGAAAATGAGCTTTGTGTGGGCCCTATCCGTGAGGAAAATCGCCATGCGATTGTCAGATTATTCTTGTACATCATATGTAAGTGGTGACAGTATGCTAAAGTGACGGCAAATATACGTGAAGAGACCAATCACCAAACGCTAATAAGAATTA
Organism: Paraescarpia echinospica; assembly: GCA_020002185.1. Classification (NCBI taxonomy): domain Eukaryota; kingdom Metazoa; phylum Annelida; class Polychaeta; order Sabellida; family Siboglinidae; genus Paraescarpia; species Paraescarpia echinospica. The sequence continues at coordinate 27,342 of JAHLWY010000586.1, forward strand.
ATCGATTAATACAACTTACATCATGTCTTCACAGCAGGAACAGTTGGCAACAGCGTGATAACAGTTTGAAAGAACAAGCCCATTCGACAAGTCAACAAATACTTAAACTGGCATAACAACAAAATAAATTTGCCAAGTATTTTAGAAACACCATTTTGAGGCACGTGCGAAATGTCGTGTAGTGTTACGGTTGGAAAATTAGTAAATATCGTCAAAGTATGAGTGTCAGATAATGTTGTGACGTCAGACACAATTGCCACGTAATATGTCAGGCATAACTGTTACGCTATGACGTCACACACCGTAGTCACGCACAATCGGTACCCTATGACGTCACACACAGTAGTCACGCACAACTGGCACCCTATGACGTCACACACAGTAGTCACGCACAACTGGTACCCTATGACGTCACACACAGTAGTCACGCACAACTGGTACTCTGTGACGTCAGACGCACGCGCGATCATATCGTTCACAACGCAAGACAGAGTGAGAGATGCAGCTTGGGACGGCAAACAAGACGGGGAATTATGTACAAGCTATATTGCATGAAACACATCGTTGCAATAACACGCAGCTACACTTTCACACTGCAGTGAGCCTTTTTTGCGTGACTTGTAGGAGATTAATTGGGATTTAATGCGTGTAATCTACTTTAAATTATACCATATTGTACTCAGCACACTGCAGTGGAGAATCTGGCGATACCCTACCATTGTTGGACGACAAAATACAGAGTCTAAATTCGAAATAGGCCTACTTCGCTAAAACTCGTGTGTGCAGGGCCTAAACTTCGAAACCACGTGGCCACGATAACAATAATATTGGGAATATCATTATCGCTTTCAAAGCTAAATGTTTCCCACAATGCATATGAAATGCGACAGCCTGTTTATAAAGTCACAAATTCGCCCCACAGACATGCACAACATGTCGCCTCTATAGTAGATCGACTGAAAAGCCCAACTATTCGGATTTCCTGGGTGAGCAATAAAATCCGCGGATGCATGTTAAAAGCTGCTATAATATAAACAATAACAGCAACAATTCACACACTTCCAAAAGACCGACCCGACACCAGGCAAAGGCTGCTGCTTACCAAATTATAATACCTCAACAACGCATGTTCCAGTACTGTGATAACTTGTTTCTATATGCTGCTTCAACGCATTCATTGTTTCGTTGCATCATGAAAGTTCCTCGTGACAAAACGGCTTCATAAGCGTAACAAACTGCCGTAACATTATTAACATAGCCAAATTTAACTCACCGTTCTAAATAAACACTGCCTTTCTGTATTTCAAACGGCATTCTTGATTTGTCAAACTGGCCCATATGAAATACGTTCATAGTTTTTACGTGTCCCGTGAATCTGGATAATCGCATATCCTGTAGTTATAGTACAAAGGTCATGATAACTATGATTATACGCTATTGTGTCGATTCTATCAACTATCTCCTCCTGTGCGTCACGTGTTCAGCGGTTATCTACACGTCATCTCCATCTTCGAACCCACAAACATAACAATAACTTATAAGCACCTCCTTGAGCAAAGTATTAATCACTAAATGCACAATCAACGAATCTATTGGTTTATATCGATGTGTGCCATCGATAAATGCAGTCACGTTGTAAATATTGTATATAATGTAAGCGACCACAACGGACATAGAAGAATTAAATGCAATATGAAATATAGGCCTACAGGTTAATAATTATGTGAAGTTAAACAACACGTAACGTAACGTGACCGTAACATAAGCTCTCACACCGATATAGTTTTAGGCACATGTTTAAAACATCTGCTGCGTAACAGTTCCCAAACGTAACATGGTCAGATTATTAAAAGTAAAAGCGTATCATAATGCGAGTTAGCAAATGTACACAAACAGCCTCCCACTCATGGATAATCTACAACGAATCGGACAGAAAGAACTGTGTCGTTTCTGTATTACGAGGTACTTTCGTGCGATTACCATAGTGGTCCCATGATCGTATAGATTATTATTAGGCTATACAATATGCACTACAAATAAAACAAATAACCAGCCGCCACCGTTTGTCGATATCTCAACCGCCTGGTTTCATGAGATGCACTTCCCACTGCGATGGAAATTCCGGAATGCCCGAATGTTTGCACAGAATCTTGAGCAAATAAAATAAAGCTGAAGCGTCATTTTTGCAGTGAATGTAAATCAGTTGAACTTGAGTATCTGCGGTAGGTCGTGGCGTGTTTTTTCTAGTGAGAACTCCCACCTGAATCTTCTTTGATGCCAGTCGTCGCTGACTGCTTCTTCAGACGAAGTGACGACTTTCATGAATATATTGTTGAAGAACTTTATGTAAGGTGGTACACAGGTACCAGTCTTTTTATTGGTGACGCATACATCGACAGATGTGCAGTTGAAGAACACAACGAACAGCAGTGAACAACCAACGGTGAACTATAAACCATTTAATGAGCAATACAGTCACAGAAAATGAGCTTTGTGTGGGCCCTATCCGTGAGGAAAATCGCCATGCGATTGTCAGATTATTCTTGTACATCATATGTAAGTGGTGACAGTATGCTAAAGTGACGGCAAATATACGTGAAGAGACCAATCACCAAACGCTAATAAGAATTAATCGATTAATACAACTTACATCATGTCTTCACAGCAGGAACAGTTGGCAACAGCGTGATAACAGTTTGAAAGAACAAGCCCATTCGACAAGTCAACAAATACTTAAACTGGCATAACAACAAAATAAATTTGCCAAGTATTTTAGAAACACCATTTTGAGGCACGTGCGAAATGTCGTGTAGTGTTACGGTTGGAAAATTAGTAAATATCGTCAAAGTATGAGTGTCAGATAATGTTGTGACGTCAGACACAATTGCCACGTAATATGTCAGGCATAACTGTTACGCTATGACGTCACACACCGTAGTCACGCACAATCGGTACCCTATGACGTCACACACAGTAGTCACGCACAACTGGCACCCTATGACGTCACACACAGTAGTCACGCACAACTGGTACCCTATGACGTCACACACAGTAGTCACGCACAACTGGTACTCTGTGACGTCAGACGCACGCGCGATCATATCGTTCACAACGCAAGACAGAGTGAGAGATGCAGCTTGGGACGGCAAACAAGACGGGGAATTATGTACAAGCTATATTGCATGAAACACATCGTTGCAATAACACGCAGCTACACTTTCACACTGCAGTGAGCCTTTTTTGCGTGACTTGTAGGAGATTAATTGGGATTTAATGCGTGTAATCTACTTTAAATTATACCATATTGTACTCAGCACACTGCAGTGGAGAATCTGGCGATACCCTACCATTGTTGGACGACAAAATACAGAGTCTAAATTCGAAATAGGCCTACTTCGCTAAAACTCGTGTGTGCAGGGCCTAAACTTCGAAACCACGTGGCCACGATAACAATAATATTGGGAATATCATTATCGCTTTCAAAGCTAAATGTTTCCCACAATGCATATGAAATGCGACAGCCTGTTTATAAAGTCACAAATTCGCCCCACAGACATGCACAACATGTCGCCTCTATAGTAGATCGACTGAAAAGCCCAACTATTCGGATTTCCTGGGTGAGCAATAAAATCCGCGGATGCATGTTAAAAGCTGCTATAATATAAACAATAACAGCAACAATTCACACACTTCCAAAAGACCGACCCGACACCAGGCAAAGGCTGCTGCTTACCAAATTATAATACCTCAACAACGCATGTTCCAGTACTGTGATAACTTGTTTCTATATGCTGCTTCAACGCATTCATTGTTTCGTTGCATCATGAAAGTTCCTCGTGACAAAACGGCTTCATAAGCGTAACAAACTGCCGTAACATTATTAACATAGCCAAATTTAACTCACCGTTCTAAATAAACACTGCCTTTCTGTATTTCAAACGGCATTCTTGATTTGTCAAACTGGCCCATATGAAATACGTTCATAGTTTTTACGTGTCCCGTGAATCTGGATAATCGCATATCCTGTAGTTATAGTACAAAGGTCATGATAACTATGATTATACGCTATTGTGTCGATTCTATCAACTATCTCCTCCTGTGCGTCACGTGTTCAGCGGTTATCTACACGTCATCTCCATCTTCGAACCCACAAACATAACAATAACTTATAAGCACCTCCTTGAGCAAAGTATTAATCACTAAATGCACAATCAACGAATCTATTGGTTTATATCGATGTGTGCCATCGATAAATGCAGTCACGTTGTAAATATTGTATATAATGTAAGCGACCACAACGGACATAGAAGAATTAAATGCAATATGAAATATAGGCCTACAGGTTAATAATTATGTGAAGTTAAACAACACGTAACGTAACGTGACCGTAACATAAGCTCTCACACCGATATAGTTTTAGGCACATGTTTAAAACATCTGCTGCGTAACAGTTCCCAAACGTAACATGGTCAGATTATTAAAAGTAAAAGCGTATCATAATGCGAGTTAGCAAATGTACACAAACAGCCTCCCACTCATGGATAATCTACAACGAATCGGACAGAAAGAACTGTGTCGTTTCTGTATTACGAGGTACTTTCGTGCGATTACCATAGTGGTCCCATGATCGTATAGATTATTATTAGGCTATACAATATGCACTACAAATAAAACAAATAACCAGCCGCCACCGTTTGTTGATATCTCAACCGCCTGGTTTCATGAGATGCACTTCCCACTGCGATGGAAATTCCGGAATGCCCGAATGTTTGCACAGAATCTTGAGCAAATAAAATAAAGCTGAAGCGTCATTTTTGCAGTGAATGTAAATCAGTTGAACTTGAGTATCTGCGGTAGGTCGTGGCGTGTTTTTTCTAGTGAGAACTCCCACCTGAATCTTCTTTGATGCCAGTCGTCGCTGACTGCTTCTTCAGACGAAGTGACGACTTTCATGAATATATTGTTGAAGAACTTTATGTAAGGTGGTACACAGGTACCAGTCTTTTTATTGGTGACGCATACATCGACAGATGTGTAGTTGAAGAACACAACGAACAGCAGTGAACAACCAACGGTGAACTATAAACCATTTAATGAGCAATACAGTCACAGAAAATGAGCTTTGTGTGGGCCCTATCCGTGAGGAAAATCGCCATGCGATTGTCAGATTATTCTTGTACATCATATGTAAGTGGTGACAGTATGCTAAAGTGACGGCAAATATACGTGAAGAGACCAATCACCAAACGCTAATAAGAATTAATCGATTAATACAACTTACATCATGTCTTCACAGCAGGAACAGTTGGCAACAGCGTGATAACAGTTTGAAAGAACAAGCCCATTCGACAAGTCAACAAATACTTAAACTGGCATAACAACAAAATAAATTTGCCAAGTATTTTAGAAACACCATTTTGAGGCACGTGCGAAATGTCGTGTAGTGTTACGGTTGGAAAATTAGTAAATATCGTCAAAGTATGAGTGTCAGATAATGTTGTGACGTCAGACACAATTGCCACGTAATATGTCAGGCATAACTGTTACGCTATGACGTCACACACCGTAGTCACGCACAATCGGTACCCTATGACGTCACACACAGTAGTCACGCACAACTGGCACCCTATGACGTCACACACAGTAGTCACGCACAACTGGTACCCTATGACGTCACACACAGTAGTCACGCACAACTGGTACTCTGTGACGTCAGACGCACGCGCGATCATATCGTTCACAACGCAAGACAGAGTGAGAGATGCAGCTTGGGACGGCAAACAAGACGGGGAATTATGTACAAGCTATATTGCATGAAACACATCGTTGCAATAACACGCAGCTACACTTTCACACTGCAGTGAGCCTTTTTTGCGTGACTTGTAGGAGATTAATTGGGATTTAATGCGTGTAATCTACTTTAAATTATACCATATTGTACTCAGCACACTGCAGTGGAGAATCTGGCGATACCCTACCATTGTTGGACGACAAAATACAGAGTCTAAATTCGAAATAGGTCTACTTCGCTAAAACTCGTGTGTGCAGGGCCTAAACTTCGAAACCACGTGGCCACGATAACAATAATATTGGGAATATCATTATCGCTTTCAAAGCTAAATGTTTCCCACAATGCATATGAAATGCGACAGCCTGTTTATAAAGTCACAAATTCGCCCCACAGACATGCACAACATGTCGCCTCTATAGTAGATCGACTGAAAAGCCCAACTATTCGGATTTCCTGGGTGAGCAATAAAATCCGCGGATGCATGTTAAAAGCTGCTATAATATAAACAATAACAGCAACAATTCACACACTTCCAAAAGACCGACCCGACACCAGGCAAAGGCTGCTGCTTACCAAATTATAATACCTCAACAACGCATGTTCCAGTACTGTGATAACTTGTTTCTATATGCTGCTTCAACGCATTCATTGTTTCGTTGCATCATGAAAGTTCCTCGTGACAAAACGGCTTCATAAGCGTAACAAACTGCCGTAACATTATTAACATAGCCAAATTTAACTCACCGTTCTAAATAAACACTACCTTTCTGTATTTCAAACGGCATTCTTGATTTGTCAAACTGGCCCATATGAAATACGTTCATAGTTTTTACGTGTCCCGTGAATCTGGATAATCGCATACCCTGTAGTTATAGTACAAAGGTCATGATAACTATGATTATACGCTATTGTGTCGATTCTATCAACTATCTCCTCCTGTGCGTCACGTGTTCAGCGGTTATCTACACGTCATCTCCATCTTCGAACCCACAAACATAACAATAACTTATAAGCACCTCCTTGAGCAAAGTATTAATCACTAAATGCACAATCAACGAATCTATTGGTTTATATCGATGTGTGCCATCGATAAATGCAGTCACGTTGTAAATATTGTATATAATGTAAGCGACCACAACGGACATAGAAGAATTAAATGCAATATGAAATATAGGCCTACAGGTTAATAATTATATGAAGTTAAACAACACGTAACGTGACCGTAACATAAGCTCTCACACCGATATAGTTTTAGGCACATGTTTAAAACATCTGCTGCGTAACAGTTCCCAAACGTAACATGGTCAGATTATTAAAAGTAAAAGCGTATCATAATGCGAGTTAGCAAATGTACACAAACAGCCTCCCACTCATGGATAATCTACAACGAATCGGACAGAAAGAACTGTGTCGTTTCTGTATTACGAGGTACTTTCGTGCGATTACCATAGTGGTCCCATGATCGTATAGATTATTATTAGGCTATACAATATGCACTACAAATAAAACAAATAACCAGCCGCCACCGTTTGTCGATATCTCTACCGCCTGGTTTCATGAGATGCACTTCCCACTGCGATGGAAATTCCGGAATGCCCGAATGTTTGCACAGAATCTTGAGCAAATAAAATAAAGCTGAAGCGTCATTTTTGCAGTGAATGTAAATCAGTTGAACTTGAGTATCGGCGGTAGGTCGTGGCGTGTTTTTTCTAGTGAGAACTCCCACCTGAATCTTCTTTGATGCCAGTCGTCGCTGACTGCTTCTTCAGACGAAGTGACGACTTTCATGAATATATTGTTGAAGAACTTTATGTAAGGTGGTACACAGGTACAAGTCTTTTTTTTGGTGACGCATTCATCGACAGATGTGCAGTTGAAGAACACAACGAACAGCAGTGAACAACCAACGGTGAAATATAAACCATTTAATGAGCAATGCAGTCACAGAAAATGTGCTTTGTGTATGCCCTATCCCTGAGGAAAATCGCCATGCGATTGTCAGATTATTCTTGTACATCATATGTAAGTGGTGACAGTATGCTAAAGTGACGGCAAATATACGTGAAGAGACCAATCACCAAACGCTAATAAGAATTAATCGATTAATACAACTTACATCATGTCTTCACAGCAGGAACAGTTGGCAACAGCATGATAACAGTTTGAAAGAACAAGCCTATTCGACAAGTCAACAAATACTTAAACTGGCATAACAACAAAATAAATTTGCCAAGTATTTTAGAAACACCATTTTGAGGCACGTGCGAAATGTCGTGTAGTGTTACGGTTGGAAAATTAGTAAATATCGTCAAAGTATGAGTGTCAGATAATGTTGTGACGTCAGACACAATTGCCACGTAATACGTCAGGCATAACTGTTACGCTATGACGTCACGCACAATCGGTAACCTATGACGTCACACACAGTAGTCACGCACAACTGGCACCCTATGACGTCACACACAGTAGTCACGCACAACTGGTACCCTATGACGTCACACACAGTAGTCACGCACAACTGGTACTCTGTGACGTCAGACGCACGCGCGATCATAACGTTCACAACGCAAGACAGAGTGAGAGATGCAGCTTGGGACGGCAAACAAGACGGGGAATTATGTACAAGCTATATTGCATGAAACACATCGTTGCAATAACACGCAGCTACACTTTCACACTGCAGTGAGCCTGTTTTGCGTGACTTGTAGGAGATTAATTGGGATTTAATGCGTGTAATCTACTTTAAATTATACCATATTGTACTCAGCACACTGCAGTGGATAATCTGGCGATACCCTACCATTGTTGGACGACATAATACAGAGTCTAAATTCGAAATAGGCCTACTTCGCTAAAACTCGTGCGTGCAGGGCCTAAACTTCGAAACCACGTGGCCACGATAACAATACTATTGGGAATATCATTATCGCTTTCAAAGCTAAATGTTTCCCACAATGCATATGAAATGCGACAGCCTGTTTATAAAGTCACAAATTCGCCCCACAGACATGCACAACATGTCGCCTCTATAGTAGCTCGACTAAAAAGCCCAACTATTCGGATTTCCTGGGTGAGCAATAAAATCAGCGGATGCATTTTAAAAGCTGCTATAATATAAACAATAACAGCAACAATTCACACACTTCCCAAAGACCGACCCGACACCAGGCAAAGGCTGCTGCTTACCAAACTATAATACCTCAACAACGCATGTTCCAGTACTGTGATAACTTGTTTCTATATGCTGCTTCAAAGCATTCATTGTTTCGTTGCATCATGAAAGTTCCTCGTGACAAAACGGCTTCATAAGCGTAACAAACTGCCGTAACATTATTAACATAGCCAAGTTTAACTCACCGTTCTAAATAAACACTGCCTTTCTGTATTTCAAACGGCATTCTTGATTTGTCAAACTGGCCCATATGAAATACGTTCATAGTTTTTACGTGTCCCGTGAATCTGGATAATCGCATATCCTGTAGTTATAGTACAAAGGTCATAATAACTATGATTATACGCTATTGTGTCGATTCTATCAACTATCTCCTCCTGTGCGTCACGTGTTCAGCGGTTATCTACACGTCATCTCCAACTTCCAACCCACAAACATAACAATAACTTATAAGCACCTCTTTGAGCAAAGTATTAATCACTAAATGCACAATCACCGAATCTATTGGTTTATATCGATGTGTGCCATCGATAAATGCAGTCAAGTTGTAAATATTGTATATAATGTAAGCGACCACAACGGACATAGAAGGATTAAATGCAATATGAAATATAGGCCTACAGGTTAATAATTATATGAAGTTAAACAACACGTAACGTAACGTGACCGTAACATAAGCTCTCACACCGATATAGTTTTAGGCATATGTTTAAAACATCTGCTGCGTAACAGTTCCGAAACGTAACATGGTCAGATTATTAAAAGTAAAAGCGTATAATAATGCGAGTTAGCAAATGTACACAAACAGCCTCCCACTCATGGATAATCTACAACGAATCGGACAGAAAGAACTGTGTCGTTTCTGTATTACGAGGTACTTTCGTGCGATTACCATAGTGGTCCCATGATCGTATAGATTATTATTAGGCTATACAATATGCACTACAAATAAAACAAATAACCAGCCGCCACCGTTTGTCGATATCTCAACCGCCTGGTTTCATGAGATGCACTTCCCACTGCGATGGAAATTCCGGAATGCCCGAATGTTTGCACAGAATCTTGAGCAAATAAAATAAAGCTGAAGCGTCATTTTTGCAGTGAATGTAAATCAGTTGAACTTGAGTATCGGCGGTAGGTCGTGGCGTGTTTTTTCTAGTGAGAACTCCCACCTGAATCTTCTTTGATGTCAGTCGTCGCTGACTGCTTCTTCAGACGAAGTGACGACTTTCATGAATATATTGTTGAAGAACTTTATGTAAGGTGGTACACAGGTACAAGTCTTTTTTTTGGTGACGCATTCATCGACAGATGTGCAGTTGAAGAACACAACGAACAGCAGTGAACAGCCAACGGTGAAATATAAACCATTTAATGAGAAATGCAGTCACAGAAAATGTGCTTTGTGTATGCCCTATCCCTGAGGAAAATCGCCATGCGATTGTCAGATTATTCTTGTACATCATATGTAAGTGGTGACTGTAATGTAGTCGCATTGCTAGGAAGAACTACATGGTTTACGTCGTATTATCAGAGCCGCAGTAGTAGTATATCCGCCGGCTTGTGTGTTTTGGTTTTGTTCCGTTCATGTTAATAAACGAATCCAGCTTCAGTCAGTCTGATTATATCCTGAATATATGACACTGGCGACGAGGATCTGAATCCAACCTGCGCGATGGCTTCCTCGAGCATCATCGGTGCTATGTGCGAGTTCGATGAGCGAAGAGAGGAAGTCAACAGCTATCTAGAAAGACTGGAGCAGTGGATGCTGGCTAACGCTATTGGTGAGCCTACGCCGGCCGGCACAGCGGATCGTCGTGTGAGTGTGCTTCTAGCTGTAATCGGGCCTAAAGCATACGCCCTTCTACGGAACTTACTCACTCCAGCAAAGCCGTCTGATCAGACTTTTGCAGTGCTGACAGCGACCCTGGTGACGCACTACCGACCACAGCGAATTGTGATCGCTGAACGCTTCCGGTACAACAAACGCAACCAGGGTGACGGGGAGTCAGTAGCCGACTACATCGTGGCACTGAAACAGCTGGCCTCGACGTGTGACTTTGGGACGTTTCTGGATGAGGCGTTGAGGGACCGTTTCGTATGCGGTCTACACAACGAAGCTACGCAGAAGCGCCTCCTAGCGGACAAAGATTTGACGTTTATCACGGCGTGCACGGTCGCTCAAGCGATGGAGCTGGCAGCTCACAACACGATGGAGCTGACTGGCAAGGCAAGTGTGATGGAGGTACACCGGGTGACGGGTCATCCACGACGGCAGCAGCAGGTGTTGACGAAAGAGCATGTGGTGTCGAGGAGAACGGGCGATAATACAGCGAGGCAGTCGTGTATGCGTTGCGGGCTGAATCACGATGCTCAGACTTGCAAGTTTCGCAAAGCTAAGTGCTATGGGTGCGGACGTATTGGACATTTGCATAAAATGTGCCAAAGTCGCAGCAACACCAACCTGGTGCATGATGACGGAGGGGAAAGTGACAGCAGTAGTGGACTCGGAATTCACCACATCACGGAGGCCAGATCGACGGGCGACAGTGACGTGTCCGCGATTACGGTGGGACAGCGCACACCTAAGTACATGGTGACTGTCAGGGTTGATGGTAGGCCTATCGACATGGAGATCGATACTGGCGCAGTGGTGTCAGTCGCGTCCGAGCAGCTGTACAATGAACAGTTGTCTCGCTTTGCACTAGAGCCAACACAGCTGCAACTGAGAGACTATCAGGGTGGTCTCCTGCCGCTAAGAGGAGTGATAACCATCCCGGTGAGCTACAACAAACAGAGTGTTGAACTACCTCTCGTCATCGTGGCAGGTGACAGACGACGACCAGCGCTGCTAGGTCGCAATTGGATGGCGCAAATCCAGCTGGACTGGCCCAGCATTCGGGCAATCTCGCTTGACAGCGACGTGGCGACAGCCGATGACGTCGTGAGGCGCCACCTACCGGTCTTCGAGGAAGGCTATGGTGGAATCAACGACTTCAAAGTGACGATTCATGTGCGGCCGGATACGACTCCGGTGTTCAAGAAGTCTCGTCCAGTGCCGTACGCTAGACGAGAGATGGTGGCCGCGGAGCTCGATAAGTTGGAGGCTAACAAGGTCATCACGAAGGTGGAGCGCTCTGACTGGGCGACACCGACGGTCAATGTGTTGAAATCGGATAAAACTGTACGAATCTGCGGTGACTACAAGGTCACAGTTAACCCGCATATAGAGGTGGACCGCTATCCACTTCCTACAGCCGAAGACATCTTCGCGACGCTGGCGGGAGGAACAAAGTTCACGAAACTGGACCTGGCACACGCGTACAATCAGCTAGAGCTCGATGATGAGTCCAAACGCCTGCTGACGATCAATACACATAAGGGTCTGTATCAGCCGAACAGACTTAGTTATGGTGTGAACTCTGCCCCGGCCATATTCCAGCGAACCATGGATCAGGTGTTGGCGGGGATAGACGGTGTCGCTTGTTATCTCGACGACATCTTGATTACTGCGAGGTCGAACGAGCAACATCTGCAGAGGCTTGTTGAGGTGCTGAGCCGACTGCAACACTACGGCATTCGATTGAAACTCGCAAAGTGCAAGTTCATGGCGGACCAGATTGAGTATCTGGGTCACCTGGTCACCGCGGAGGGACTGCTTCCCACGGCTGACAAGATCGCGGCTCTCAAGGAAGCGCCGAGACCGACGAACACCACAGAACTGCGCAGCTATCTTGGGCTGCTCAAATACTACATGAAGTTCTTGCCGGACTTGTCCACGCTGTTGGCGCCGTTACACATGCTGACACACTCGGGTGCAGAGTGATCATGGGACACGACGTGCGAACAGGCGTTCAAACGCAGCAAGGAACTAATCTGTAATGCGGACATTCTGTGCCACTATGATGCGAAGAAGCCTTTGAAGCTCGCTTGTGATGGCTCTTCGTATGGAGTTGGTGCGGTGATATCGCATGTTTCACCCGATGGCGTGGAGAGGCCGATAGCATTCGCCTCCCGCACGATGACGTCGGCCGAGCGTAACTACTCGCAAGTCGAACGAGAGGCATTGGCCATCATTTTCGGGGTGAAGCGCTTTCGACAATATTTGTGGGGCCGCCACTTCACACTTGAGACGGACCACAAGCCGCTAGTCACTATACTGGGGTCAAAGAGCGGTATACCTACGATGACAGCAGCTCGTCTTCAGAGGTGGGCGTTGATTCTGTCGGCCTACACCTATGATATCCAGTATCGGCCTGGCTCGGAACTGCTGCATGCTGACGCCTTCTCCAGGCTGCCGTACAACGATCCTGGGAAGACAGCTGATGGGAGTGACGACATTTTCCACTTTACGTGTGTGGATGAACTGCCAGTCACGAGCCAACAGATCAAAGAGGCCACTCGAAAGAACCCCGTGCTAGCCAAGGTGTTCAACTTCATCATGAATGGCTGGCCTGCGAGAGTGAATGATGACGACCTACAACCCTACTTCATCCGTCGAAACGAACTCTCAGTCGAGCAGGGGTGCATCCTACGGGAGTTGAGAGTGGTCGTGCCACCGAACTGGCGCCAACGGCTCATGGACGACCTACATGAGGGTCACATGGGCATGACACGGATGAAAGGCGTGGCAAGGAGTTACCTCTGGTGGCCTCGTCTGGACCAGGAGATCGAGTCACGTGTCCACGAGTGTGCGGTTTGCATGGCTACAAGCAACACACAGCCTGTGGTGCCATTGCAGCCGTGGTCGTGGCCTGTACGTCCGTGGATGCGCGTACACATAGATTACGCAGAGAAAGATGGAAACAACTTCCTAGTCCCGATTGACAGCCACACGAAGTGGGTGGAGGTGTTTCAGATGCGTCTGACGACTTCACAGCGTACGATTGAGATTCTACGCAACCTGTTCGCAGCTCATGGTCTTCCTGAGGAGATCGTTAGTGACAATGGGCCGCAATTTACGTCTCATGATTTCCGAGATTTCTGTCGTCTGAACGGCATCAAGCAGACGTTGGTGCCGCCCTATCACGCAGCCAGCAATGGGGCGGCTGAGAGGGCAGTGGGACTCCTGAAGCAGGCGCTGCTGAGAGACGTTCTCGAGGCGAAGTATGGCGGCGTTCACTTATCGCTTCAGCATCGCCTGGCGAACTTCCTGTTGCGATATAGGAACACTCCGCACAGTGTGACGGGGCGGACACCGGCCGAACTGTTCCTGAAACGGCAGGTGAGAACCCGGTTCACTCTGTTGAAGCCGAGTCTGAAGGAAGATGTTGAGGAGCGACAAGCGAAGCAGAAGCTCTTCCATGATCGAGCCGGTGTGAAGGATCGCTACTTCATCCTACATCAGCATGTCGCGGTGCGCAACACTCGAGGTGGAGTAGCGAAATGGCTCGCGGGAACGATCGTCAAAGTGGTGGGACCCAGAACGTACATCGTTCGTGTTTCTGGGACAAACCGGTACGTACACGCCGATCATCTGATGACGAATTCAGTGACGGAGGACGCACTGCGACGCGATCTGCGAGTGTCGACTCAACCGGGCGTGACGACTCAACCGGGCGTGACGACTCAACAGGGCGTGACGACTCAACCGGGCGTGACGACTCAACCAGACGCGACGACTCAACCAGTCGTGAAGACTCAACCGAGCGCGACGACTCAACCGAACGAGACGACTCGTCCAAGCGTGATGACGACACCGACCGTGATGACCACTCCTGAGGTGATTACGACTCCGAGGGCACGTGCCGCGACGACACCACCGGCGACTGATGGCGTGAACTCTCCCCAACGGCGCTATCCGCCAAGATATAGGAAACCAGTCGTACGGCTCGACCTGTGAGTACGTAACAATGCACCCCGTGGGTCATAATAATACCCCTGTGCATTACTTAAGTTGTTTGTGACGTTTACTACATTTCTTGTCCGTGTTGCCATACAAGAACTGAACTGAACATTAGTAGTAGAGAACTCTTTAATTTAGTGTGGAGGAGTGTAATGTAATCGCATTGCTAGGAAGAACTACACGGTTTACGTCGTATTATCAGAGCCGCAGTAGTAGTACATCCGCCGGCTTGTGTGTTTTGGTTTTGTTCCGTTCATGTTAATAAACGAATCCAGCTTCAGTCAGTCTGATTATATCCTGAATATATGACAGTGACAGTATGCTAAAGTGACGGCAAATATACGTGAAGAGACCAATCACCAAACGCTAATAAGAATTAATCGATTAATACAATTTACATCATGTCTTCACAGCAGGAACAGTTCGCAACAGCGTGATAACAGTTTGAAAGAACAAGCCTATTCGACAAGTCAACAAATACTTAAACTGGCATAACAACAAAATAAATTTGTCAAGCATTTTAGAAACACCATTTTGAGGCACGTGCGAAATGTCGTGTAGTGTTACGGTTGGAAAATTAGTAAATATCGTCAAAGTATGAGTGTCAGATAATGTTGTGACGTCAGACACAATTGCCACGTAATACGTCAGGCATAACTGTTACGCTATGACGTCACACACCGTAGTCACGCACAATCGGTACCCTATGACGTCACACACAGTAGTCACGCACAACTGGCACCCTATGACGTCACACACGGTAGTCACGCACAACTGGTACCCTATGACGTCACACACAGTAGTCACGCACAACTGGTACTCTGTGATGTCAGACGCACGCGCGATCATATCGTTCACAACGCAAGACAGAGTGAGCGATGCAGCTTGGGATGGCAAACAAGACGGGGAATTATGTACAAGCTATATTGCATGAAACACATCGTTGCAATAACACGCAGCTACACTTTCACACTACAGTGAGCCTGTTTTGCGTGACTTGTAGAAGATTAATTGGGATTTAATGCGTGTAATCTACTTTAAATTATACAATATTGTACTCGGCACACTGCAGTGGAGAATCTGGCGATACCCTACCATTGTTGGACGACATAATACAGAGTCTAAATTCGAAATAGGCCTACTTCGCTAAAACTCGTGTATGCAGGGCCTAAACTTCGAAACCACGTGGCCACGATAACAATAATATTGGGAATATCATTATCGCTTTCAAAGCTAAATGTTTCCCACAATGCATATGAAATGCGACAGCCTGTTTATAAAGTCACAAATTCGCCCCACAGACATGCACAACATGTCGCCTCTATAGTAGATCGACTGAAAAGCCCAACTATTCGGATTTCCTGGGTGAGCAATAAAATCCGCGGATGCATGTTAATAGCTGTTATAATATAAACAATAACAGCAACAATTCACACACTTCCCAAAGACCGACCCGACACCAGGCAAAGGCTGCTGCTTACCAAACTATAATACCTCAACAACGCATGTTCCAGTACTGTGATAACTTGTTTCTATATGCTGCTTCAACGCATTCATTGTTTCGTTGCATCATGAAAGTTCCTCGTGACAAAACGGCTTCATAAGCGTAACAAACTGCCGTAACATTATTAACATAGCCAAGTTTAACTCACCGTTCTAAATAAACACTGCCTTTCTGTATTTCAAACGGCATTTTTGATTTGTCAAACTGGCCCATATGAAATACGTTCATAGTTTTTGCGTGTCCCGTGAATCTGGATAATCGCATATCCTGTAGTTATAGTACAAAGGTCATGATAACTATGATTATACGCTATTGTGTCGATTCTATCAACTATCTCCTCCTGTGCGTCACGTGTTCAGCGGTTATCTACACGTCATCTCCCACCCAAGAGGGGGTGGGATTCGTAGATTTTTGGGGATACTTTGTTGGGAGGGAAGATATGTACATGAGAGATGGCCTACATCTAAGTGGAAAGGGGGCAGCAGTTTTCTCAGAGACCTTGCTGCAATCTGTTGACAGTGGGACAGGCTGCATCTATTTAAACTAGATTCGCAGGGGGGATTCACAGAGAAGCCTGAAACTGGAGGCATAGATAAAGACAGCAGAAATAAATCGGCAAAGAACAGCCTGGAAAACTGTTCTGAATCAGGATATAAATGCATTTGTTTAAATGCAAGGAGCATAGTAAACAAAAGAAGTGAACTAAACATTATGGTAGAAGATATTGACCCTCACATAATAGGTATAACCGAATCGTGGGCCACCACTGATATATCAGATGCCGAATTGGGACTAACAGGATATGTAATGTTTAGGAAAGATAGAATAGGAAGAAAGGGAGGTGGAGTTATTTTATATATTAAAGAATCTATCCAGGCTTATGAAATAAAATTAGAAAGAGAAGCAGATTGCGAAGAAGCTGTTTGGTGTAACATAGTTACAGGAAACTCAACGTTAACAGTTGGGTTAGTTTATCGAAGTCCAAACATAAGCATAGAAGAGAATGAAAAAATACAAAACGCTATAAGGGAAGTAAGCAAACGGAACTGTATTATTATGGGGGACTTTAACCATGGGCATATACAATGGAAATCTCTACAGAGTATGGGGAGTGAGGACCACAAGTTTTTAGTTTTAGTACAAGATAGTTTCCTTTCTCAACATGTGCTAGAACCAACCAGGGGAGAGAATGTGTTAGACTTAGTTTTGTCCTCACAGAAAGAATTAGTTGACAATGTCAAGATATGTGAGCCACTGGGGAGTAGTGATCACAACCAGATACATTTTACCATCAAAGTAAAACCAGAAAGGAATAGTAAAAAGCAGTATAGGAGAAATTTCCACAAAGGAAGGTATAAGGACTTGAGGAAATATTTAGCAAAGATAGACTGGAATAACACACTGAAGAATAAGACAGCAACCGAATGCTGGAATATCTTAAATAGTGAAATTAAGTGCATAGTCGATAAATTTGTACCTTTCAAAAAACAAGGGAAACGGTCTAAAAAGAAACACTTATCGAAAGAAGCCATTAGAAAAATTAAGTATAAACAAATGATGTGGAAGTCATATAGATGTACTGGAAATGATGAAGACTACAACATTTATAAAGAAGCACTTAATCAAGCTACAGCTGAAATTAGAAATTCAAAGAGAAGCTATGAAAAAAAATTAGCTAGTAATATAAAACATGACAGTAAGAGTTTTTATGCGTATATTCGAAGCAAACAGAAAGTTCAGGATAAGGTCGGTCCTCTAGAAGATAGTGCTGGAAATACAATATCAGAGGGATTCTTAATGGCAGAAGACCTGAATGAGTATTTTAGTTCAGTGTTTACCAGGGAAGATATTAGTTCACTGCCAGTACCAGAGGCTAAGTTCAAGGGGGCAGATTCAGACTATTTAGGACAGTTAGTTGTAACCTCGGAAATGGTAGCTAAGAAAATAAGGGCTATGAAGGATAATAAATCACCTGGAGTGGACGGGATTCCGCCCAAACTACTATTGGAAATTGTAGAACAAATTAGCGTACCGCTTGCAACAGTTTTCAATTTGTCATTAGAAGAGGGAGTGGTTCCTTTAGAATGGAAAGAGGCAAACATTATACCGTTATTTAAAAAAGGTTCGAGAAACAAGTCAGAGAACTATAGACCAGTGAGTTTAACATCAGTGATTTGCAAATTATTAGAAAGACTAATTAAAGATCACATGGTGGATTTTCTTGTTAAACATAACTTGATAAACCCATCTCAACATGGGTTTTTAAAAGCGAGGTCATGCTTAACAAATATGTTATGTTTTTTGGAAGACATCACTAGGTGGGTAGATGAGGGATCACCAGTAGATATCATCTATTTAGATTTTCAAAAAGCTTTCGACAAAGTACCACATCAAAGATTACTCCTTAAGCTAAAGGCCCATGGCATAGGAAATGGTATAATAAACTGGATAGAAAAATGGCTGAATGACAGAAGACAACGTGTAGTAGTTGATGGGGAGGCTTCAAACTGGAAATCGGTATTGAGTGGGGTACCACAGGGATCAGTACTAGGACCTATATTATTCTTAATATATATCAACGATTTGGACGATGATATAACAAGCAAGGTGTTAAAATTTGCGGATGATACAAAAGTGTTTAGAAGGATTAAAAGTGATGGAGACAGACAGCATTTACAAGATGATCTTGATAGGTTGATCAAATGGTCTGAAAAGTGGCAAATGCTGTTCAATTTTGGGAAATGTAAATGCCTCCACACAGGTCATGGGAATAAAGAGGTAAAATATAAAATGGGGGGTACTGTTCTAAGTACTACTGTAAAAGAAAAGGACTTGGGGTTAACCATTAGTGCTGATATGAAGGTTTCAGAGCAGTGCGGAATTGCAGCGTCAAAGGGAAATCAAATCCTTGGATTAATTAGGCGAAATATAGCGTATAAGAAAAAAGAATTAATAGTACCGCTGTACAAAACAATAGTGAGGCCTCATTTAGAATATTGTATACAAGCATGGAGGCCATATCGCAAGAAGGACATAGATATGCTAGAAAGAGTACAGAGGAGAGCGACTAAAATGATACAAAATCTGAGGGATCTTAGTTACGAAATACGCCTAAAAGAATGTGGTTTAACAACATTAGAGACAAGGAGATTGAGAGGAGATCACATAGAAGTGTTTAAAATATTGAATGGTTATGAAAATATTGATAGAAACATTTTTTTCTCAGTTAAGAAAAATAGAAGGACCAGAGGACATGAAGCTACATTAGTAAAGGAGCAGTGTAGATTAGATATAAGAAAGTTCTCATTCTCACAAAGGACTGTAAATGAATGGAACAGATTATCTCCTGATTGTGTTGGTGCTAGTAGCGTGAATATGTTTAAAAATAAAATCGACACACACCTTAAAAAGGCGGGATACATGTAGATAAAAAGTATTGGACTCTCGATAAGCCAAAAGGCTTCCTTGTCCACCTGCCATCCAGAGTAATTTTCTGGATGGCAATCTTGTTAAATCTTGTTAAAAATCTTCCAACCCACAAACATAACAATAACTTATAAGCACCTCTTTGAGCAAAGTATTAATCACTAAATGCACAATCAACGAATCTATTGGTTTATATCGATGTGTGCCATCAATAAATGCAGTCACGTTGTAAATATTGTATATAATGTAAGCGACCACAACGGACATAGAAGGATTAAATGCAATATGAAATATAGGCCTACAGGTTAATAATTATATGAAGTTAAACAACACGTAACGTAACGTGACAGTAACATAAGCTCTCACACCGATATAGTTTTAGGCACATGTTTAAAACATCTGCTGCGTAACAGTTCCCAAACGTAACATGGTCAGATTATTAAAAGTAAAAGCGTATCATAATGCGAGTTAGCAAATGTACACAAACAGCCTCCCACTCATGGATAATCTACAACGAATCGGACAGAAAGAACTGTGTCGTATCTGTATTACGAGGTACTTTCGAGCGATTACCATAGTGGTCCCATGATCGTATAGATTATTATTAGGCTATACAATATGCACTACAAATAAAACAAATAACCAGCCGCCACCGTTTGTCGATATCTCATCCGCCTGATTTTATGAGATGCACTTCCCACTGCGATGGAAATTCCGGAATGCCCGAATGTTTGCACAGAATCTTGAGCAAATAAAATAAAGCTGAAGCGTCATTTTTGCAGTGAATGTAAATCAGTTGAACTTGAGTATCGGCGGTAGGTCGTGGCGTGTTTTTTCTAGTGAGAACTCCCACCTGAATCTTCTTTGATGCCAGTCGTCGCTGACTGCTTCTTCAGACGAAGTGACGACTTTCATGAATATATTGTTGAAGAACTCTATGTAAGGTGGTACACAGGTACCAGTCTTTTTATTGGTGACGCATTCATCGACAGATGTGCAGTTGAAGAACACAACGAACAGCAGTGAACAACCAACGGTGAAATATAAACCATTTAATGAACAATGCAGTCACAGAAAATGTGCTTTGTGTAGGCCCTATCCCTGAGGAAAATCGCCATGCGATTGTCAGATTATTCTTGTACATCATATGTAAGTGGTGACAGTATGCTAAAGTGACGGCAAATATACGTGAAGAGACCAATCACCAAACGCTAATAAGAATTAATCGATTAATACAACTTACATCATGTCTTCACAGCAGGAACAGTTGGCAACAGCGTGATAACAGTTTGAAAGAACAAGCCTATTCGACAAGTCAACAAATACTTAAACTGGCATAACAACAAAATAAATTTGCCAAGCATTTTAGAAACACCATTTTGAGGCACGTGCGAAATGTCGTGTAGTGTTACGGTTGGAAAATTAGTAAATATCGTCAAAGTATGAGTGTCAGATAATGTTGTGACGTCAGACACAATTGCCACGTAATACGTCAGGCATAACTGTTACGCTATGACGTCACACACCGTTGTCACGCACAATCGGTACCCTATGACGTCACACACAGTAGTCACGCACAACTGGCACCCTATGACGTCACACACAGTAGTCATGCACAACTGGTACCCTATGACGTCACACACAGTAGTCACGCACAACTGGTATTCTGTGACATCAGACGCACGCGCGATCATATCGTTCACAACGCAAGACAGAGTGAGCGTTGCAGCTTGGGATGGCAAACAAGACGGGGAATTATGTACAAGCTATATTGCATGAAACACATCGTTGCAATAACACGCAGCTACACTTTCACACTGCAGTGAGCCTGTTTTGCGTGACTTGTAGGAGATTAATTGGGATTTAATGCGTGTAATCTACTTTAAATTATACCATATTGTATTCAGCACACTGCAGTGGAGAATCTGGCGATACCCTACCATTGTTGGACGACATAATACAGAGTCTAAATTCGAAATAGGCCTACTTCGCTAAAACTCGTGCGTGCAGGGCCTAAACTTCGAAACCACGTGGCCACGATAACAATAATATTGGGAATATCATTATCGCTTTCAAAGCTAAATGTTTCCCACAATGCATATGAAATGCGACAGCCTGTTTATAAAGTCACAAATTCGCCCCACAGACATGCACAACATGTCGCCTCTATAGTAGATCGACTGAAAAGCCCAACTATTCGGATTTCCTGGGTGAGCAATAAAATCCGCGGATGCATGTTAAAAGCTGCTATAATATAAACAATAACAGCAACAATTCACACACTTCCAAAAGACCGACCCGACACCAGGCAAAGGCTGCTGCTTACCAAATTATAATACCTCAACAACGCATGTTCCAGTACTGTGATAACTTGTTTCTATATGCTGCTTCAACGCATTCATTGTTTCGTTGCATCATGAAAGTTCCTCGTGACAAAACGGCTTCATAAGCGTAACAATCTGCCGTAACATTATTAACATAGCCAAATTTAACTCACCGTTCTAAATAAACACTGCCGAAAGTATTTCAAACGGCATTCTTGATTTGTCAAACTGGCCCATATGAAATACGTTCATAGTTTTTACGTGTCCCGTGAATCTGGATAATCGCATATCCTGTAGTTATAGTACAAAGGTCATGATAACTATGATTATACGCTATTGTGTCGATTCTATCAACTATCTCCTCCTGTGCGTCACGTGTTCAGCGGTTATCTACACGTCATCTCCATCTTCGAACCCACAAACATAACAATAACTTATAAGCACCTCCTTGAGCAAAGTATTAATCACTAAATGCACAATCAACGAATCTATTGGTTTATATCAATGTGTGCCATCGATAAATGCAGTCACGTTGTAAATATTGTATATAATGTAAGCGACCACAACGGACATAGAAGAATTAAATGCAATATGAAATATAGGCCTACAGGTTAATAATTATATGAAGTTAAACAACACGTAACGTGACCGTAACATAAGCTCTCACACCGATATAGTTTTAGGCACATGTTTAAAACATCTGCTGCGTAACAGTTCCCAAACGTAACATGGTCAGATTATTAAAAGTAAAAGCGTATCATAATGCGAGTTAGCAAATGTACACAAACAGCCTCCCACTCATGGATAATCTACAACGAATCGGACAGAAAGAACTGTGTCGTTTCTGTATTACGAGGTACTTTCGTGCGATTACCATAGTGGTCCCATGATCGTATAGATTATTATTAGGCTATACAATATGCACTACAAATAAAACAAATAACCAGCCGCCACCGTTTGTCGATATCTCAACCGCCTGGTTTCATGAGATGCACTTCCCACTGCGATGGAAATTCCGGAATGCCCGAATGTTTGCACAGAATCTTGAGCAAATAAAATAAAGCTGAAGCGTCATTTTTGCAGTGAATGTAAATCAGTTGAACTTGAGTATCGGCGGTAGGTCGTGGCGTGTTTTTTCTAGTGAGAACTCCCACCTGAATCTTCTTTGATGCCAGTCGTCGCTGACTGCTTCTTCAGACGAAGTGACGACTTTCATGAATATATTGTTGAAGAACTCTATGTAAGGTGGTACACAGGTACCAGTCTTTTTATTGGTGACGCATTCATCGACAGATGTGCAGTTGAAGAACACAACGAACAGCAGTGAACAACCAACGGTGAAATATAAACCATTTAATGAGCAATGCAGTCACAGAAAATGTGCTTTGTGTATGCCCTATCCCTGAGGAAAATCGCCATGCGATTGTCAGATTATTCTTGTACATCATATGTAAGTGGTGACAGTATGCTAAAGTGACGGCAAATATACGTGAAGAGACCAATCACCAAACGCTAATAAGAATTAATCGATTAATACAATTTACATCATGTCTTCACAGCAGGAACAGTTCGCAACAGCGTGATAACAGTTTGAAAGAACAAGCCTATTCGACAAGTCAACAAATACTTAAACTGGCATAACAACAAAATAAATTTGTCAAGCATTTTAGAAACACCATTTTGAGGCACGTGCGAAATGTCGTGTAGTGTTACGGTTGGAAAATTAGTAAATATCGTCAAAGTATGAGTGTCAGATAATGTTGTGACGTCAGACACAATTGCCACGTAATACGTCAGGCATAACTGTTACGCTACGACGTCACACACCGTAGTCACGCACAACTGGCACACTATGACGGCACACACAGTAGTCACGCACAACTGGTACCCTATGACGTCACACACAGTAGTCACGCACAACTGGTACTCTGTGACGTCAGACGCACGCGCGATCATATCGTTCACAACGCAAGACAGAGTGAGCGTTGCAGCTTGGGATGGCAAACAAGACGGGGAATTATGTACAAGCTATATTGCATGAAACACATCGTTGCAATAACACGCAGCTACACTTTCACACTGCGGTGAGCCTGTTTTGCGTGACTTGTAGGAGATTAATTGGGATTTAATGCGTGTAATCTACTTTAAATTATACCATATTGTACTCAGTACACTGCAGTGGAGAATCTGGCGATACCCTACCATTGTTGGACGACATAATACAGAGTCTAAATTCGAAATAGGCCTACTTCGCTAAAACTCGTGTATGCAGGGCCTAAACTTCGAAACCACGTGGCCACGATAACAATAATATTGGGAATATTATTATCGCTTTCAAAGCTAAATGTTTCCCACAATGCATATGAAATGCGACAGCCTGTTTATAAAGTCACAAATTCGCCCCACAGACATGCACAACATGTCGCCTCTATAGTAGATCGACTGAAAAGCCCAACTATTCGGATTTCCTGGGTGAGCAATAAAATCCGCGGATGCATGTTAAAAGCTGCTATAATATAAACAATAACAGCAACAATTCACACACTTCCCAAAGACCGACCCGACACCAGGCAAAGGCTGCTGCTTACCAAATTATAATACCTCAACAACGCATGTTCCAGTACTGTGATAACTTGTTTCTATATGCTGCTTCAACGCAATCATTGTTTCGTTGCATCATGAAAGTTCCTCGTGACAAAACGGCTTCATAAGCGTAACAAACTGCCGTAACATAATTAACATAGCCAAGTTTAACTCACCGTTCTAAATAAACACTGCCTTTCTGTATTTCAAACGGCATTCTTGATTTGTAGTCAAACTGGCCTATATGAAATACGTTCATAGTTTTTACGTGTCCCGCGAATCTGGATAATCGCATATCCTGTAGTTATAGTACAAAGGTCATGATAACTATGATTATATGCTATTGTGTCGATTCTATCAACTATCTCCTCCTGTGCGTCACGTGTTCAGCGGTTATCTACACGTCATCTCCATCTTCCAACCCACAAACATAACAATAACTTATAAGCACCTCCTTGAGCAAAGTATTAATCACTAAATGCACAATCAATTAATCTATTGGTTTATATCGATGTGTGCCATCGATAAATGCAGTCACGTTGTAAATATTGTATATAATGTAAGCGACCACAACGGACATAGAAGGATTAAATGCAATATGAAATATAGGCCTACAGGTTAATAATTATATGAAGTTAAACAACACGTAACGTAACGTAACGTGACCGTAACATAAGCTCTCACACCGATATAGTTTTAGGCACATGTTTAAAACATCTGCTGCGTAACAGTTCCCAAACGTAACATGGTCAGATTATTAAAAGTAAAAGCGTATCATAATGCGAGTTAGCAAATGTACACAAACAGCCTCCCACTAGTGGATAATCTACAACGAATCGGATAATCCACAGCATTTCTAACAGATTCCAATGCATCGGATTAAGTATGACGCCACGCAGTATTGACCAATCGCAACCATCCCAGAGTAATTGTTTGGCAGAGTAATTGTTTCACCCGTCAATATAATAAACCTGTGCAACAGTTCGCAAACAAATGTTTCATTTTGCATTTTGTATCTTGACGTAAATCGGCTCGGTAAGTGAGGCGAAACATCGGCTGAGATTGAGCGTGGTATATAAAAAGGAACAACTTCAGTTCTCGAGCCAAATCGTGTGACCAACCGCATCTGTAGATCTATACCAATCTGTATCCGCGGCACGAAGGAGTTCGTTTCCAGTCTGTAGATTGACGAACTCTGAACTGATGTAGGCGAGAGTTGTCTGACAAATTAATTGGACGAGTATTAATACCCGTAAAACGATGTGTCAGTTTAAAACGACTAGTCGTCACGCAACCGATCTGACGCCGGATGTTTCACAAGCGTACACTCATGCTGACGCCGGCGAAACTTCTTCCTTTGGTTGAAGCTGCCCTTGGTCGTCTTTGTCGCCAAATGGCGTTTCGTCATCGTTCACGTCTTCGCAGAACTTCAAACACCCGTCTAGAAGACCAAAGGTAAACAATTGAAACTTACGGTATTTATGATGATTGCTAAGGTGACAATGATGATAATAAGGTTTAAGAGTATAATTGCAATAATGTCCGGACGACGCAAGATCTCGGCCGTTGTAACTTCAATATTTAACACACACAAAGACGGGGAGTACAACAACAACATAGACTTGTAACAAGAACAGAACACGCAGTTCTTGATTTCTGAGTAGCTCGTAATGCCTTGTGAATTAGCGGAGTTCTGATGTGCTAGCAGCACGATCTCTTGCGCGCTTTAATAACTTAACCGGACATTTGATCCGAATTAGAACCTGACTGTATGTGATGTATTGCTGACTTACTCATATTTAATATAATATATTTGTCAAGTATACACGCAAAGAGACACGGGATGATAGAACGAGGATGACGGAATTGAGAGAAAAGAATGGAGTAGTTAGTGTGTGCACTTGGTTATCCTACGGAGGACCCGTTAGTGGCCATTTTGTTTCCTGGGTGGCATGAAGAAACCGTTAAAATATAAATAATTGGTAGCTGACTGAGATGTGCCTGATGCGAAATGAGTGACGAAATATTGAAAAAAAATGGCATAGAAATAGAAGAGAGTGGTAGAAAAAGAGGAAGACAAGTTGAAAAGTGAGATTTCGAAAAGGAAGGTACGAAAGGCCGAGAATGGAATACTATCGCAGAAGATTGAGATGAATGAAATGGCATGTATTGAAAGAACGCAGAACATGCCACCGAAGACATGGACACCCGACCTGCAAGGGAGCAAGTAGGAGAAGTAGAAGAAGCATATTAGCTAATTATTAAGCAAAGAATAAACATAATAAACATAAAGTCTGTCAACATGGTTCGTAAGGAGTAACAGAACCGCTACCAAATACAAACAACCGAACGGTTTGGAGGGTCATGATCTTCATCGTCTACAAAAAGACGCGATACATAGAAGAAGCATTGTCCAGCGACACGCACCTGGCGGCTGGTCGATCCTGAACTGAGCGATGACGACGGACAGCCGGGAGCTGATGGTGGTCGTGGAGGAGAGGATGCGGGCAACGTCGACGAGGATCTGACTCGGGTCGTCGGCGTGGTTACGAGACACCTCGCACGTGAAGGCGTCGAGGAGCGTGTCGTAGAGACATCGCACCTCAGACTGGCTTGACAGGCCTTTGCGATCTGCTGAACGACACTCAAGCTATCACTGGTGTTCGCGGGGAAAGAATCATCCCAATGGAGGACCGTGCCATTGCCGGAGTTACATGAGAGTCTGGATAAATACCAAACTTGACGATTCAGATGATAAAAACGAGAAGTTAGCTTTAATGTATTTATTCATGCAATTGTTCTGAACCGGACGATATAGAGTATGTTGTGTACACGCATGCACGCATGAACCCCCCCACACACTCACACACATACACCCCACACAGTGAAAACAGCCCTTTTTAGAAGGCACGTTGTTATTTGTTGTTATTTATACTTCTAGGTTGGATATTTTAGCTAATTGTGAGAATATATTATATAACATCTAACTATAATCAAGCTTGGGAGTAGTTACGTTTGTGTGTGCATGGTTGTGTGTGAAAACATTTCTCAAACCGAAGAAACCATCTTCCAGAATCTGACTCCGGATGCAATCAGTCAGACATTTAACCACACGTGGCCCCGTAGTATACACAACATCCTCTCCCACTGTATCTCCCCCGATCTGGGCCTACGTGCCTGGTAGTGTGAGCTGAATGGCGCAGAGGATGATGAGCTCGCCAGGCGTGAGTGTGAGGTCGTTGAGGGCGTGGGTGAAGCTGAAGATGTCGTCGACGAGCGTCTTGGGCAGGAAGTGGTTCATCCACCAGCGTGAGTAGCGCGTCTTGCACGGCATCCGCATGTAGGACTCGCCGTCTCGCAGCAGGCTCGAGTTGGCCAGCTACACGGAGACGTAATAACAACTTTTTTACATAACAACCTCTTATCATATTTAAACAAGATTTAACAACATATAAGAATGTTTAACCATGGCTAGCAAGATTTAACAACATGTAACATTCAAGAGTGGACTGGTTTGACATTTGGCACCTTCGACAAGGCGGCACAGAATTCAGAGAGATGGCCAGAGCTGCCAGGAAATCTTCAGTGGTGCCAAAACGACTGAATATTTACGGGATAGAAGAAAGAAGAATTTGTTTAACAAAACTTGACAATTAATATATATAACGATGTGTAACAATGCTTATCAATATTTACCAGTATAGACAAATTTGTTATAATATTTAACAATCAGTAACGATATTTTACAATATTTAACAATTACAAATAATTGCCAACATTTAACACGATGATTTAACAAACTGTTCACCAAAAGCAATGAACTCCGGTGACAACTGAACAAATATAGATTTACGAAGTTAAATAATTAACCCTTTAGACCGCAGCCGTTTTTCTTTTTGGAAAGTCCCCGTTTCCCCCACTTAATTTACTCGAAACGTGAAAATGTGAGGTCCGTACGTTTAAACATCGTTTTTAATGTGTTTTCATAACTATCCACTAGACGGCGTTGCTACACAATACAGCAGTATGCGGGTATTTTGGGGTGGGTTTGGCTGAGTTGGAATGTTACTCGACAGGCGGGTTTGGCCGACTTGAGGTAAACGACTACACGGGAAGAAGCAGCGTGTTACCAGCCAGATGTCGAAGTAGGCGCCTTCCATCAGCACTGTCTGGTCCTCCGACTTCAAGCTGCTGAAGGACGGGATGTCGTAACAAAGACCTACAACCAAATAAGGCACAGAGTTAAAGGGAAAGGTTAGTTCTTATATTGCGCAGTATCCAGTCCTTAGGACTGCTCACAACGCTTGACACTTTACTCCCTGGCAGACCTGTTCAATCGAACACCATCTCGACTTCTCTGTGAAAGCATCCAAACACAGGGCAATTACTGCACGAAGACGATTCTTACACAAATATCCACCACTGTCTATAGCCAGTTACTCATTGATACAGCTACCTGAACTGGAACGACATGGAGTGTACGATGCCCAAGGTTCGAAACTGCAGCAAGACGATTCTAAGCCGAGATATACACCACCGCGCTCTAGTAGATGGAAAAATAGTGTGGAACTGGGGGAGGTTTAAAGGAGACGTCGATGAGGGAACTGATTAGGAATCAGCTGAAGCTGGGTCCAGGGTTGGAAAAAATCATGATTTTTTCGAAAAAATCGAATAAATCGGATTATTTCGATTAAATCAGATTTTTTTCGATTAAATCGATTTATTGGATTTTTTCAACATTCTCGACAAATCTTATAAGAAATATTGTTATAATATGTTCCTGACAGGCAAGCTGACAAAATAACACTGATCAGAGTAGTTCAAATAATCAGATTTTGACTAAGCTGGTTTTAATTCCAAATTGAGGATACACCTTATCTATACTTTGGAACCCATCTCACATTGATCTTATTCATCTTAGGTACCCTGGGGTAGCTGATTAAATCAAAGCATGCAATTAGCTGCAGTCAGTTGGTCCTTGGCAGGTGACAATATAGATAAAGGTATGCCTCTCTGCCCTCTTCCCAATCAGTCAAAGTCATGCCTCGGTGATCACATGTATCACTTGCCTCTGTCACTTGCCTAACACAACATACCAAAGTCCAAGCAATACACCAAGCAATTATTTAATTGAGCACAGCTGTAAAAACATGTGGGCCTAGTAATTAAAAAATGTCAGCTATCTTACAGATTTCAGGATTATTATTATAAATTTAAGATAATCTGAGAAAAAAAATCAAAAAAATCAATATCTTGATTTTTTCATGTTGATTTAATCGATGATTTAATCGATGATTTAATCAATTTGATTAAATCAACGCCAACCCTGGCTGGGTCCGTGGAACGAATGGAACCGGAACGGCTAACAACGAGTGCAGATGTGGAAGTTAGAAGGAATTGAGAAAGACTACATATGAGTCAGGAGAACTCTGTGTAGAGATATTTGGCGAGATTGGAATGGGAACGGAGTGGATACCGGGAGCGAGGGACAGGACCAGTATCAAGGCAAGCATCACCCTGGTTTCAGGGTTAAAGATGAAGGCGACATGTAGTTACAATGAGAGTCAACTGTCACTAATCATATGTGTTACACTATGACGACTTGATGCATTAATGCGGTATAACACAGCGCAGCAACACAAACGTAGCCAACCATTGACGAATGCAATTCACGACCGTGACCAGTAGTCAGGGGGCTTCATCACATAATTGTTCACATCGTTCCATAAGCACCATTTTTGGGCCAGCGTTAGATATGGTCATGATATTTCATTTTTCTGCGGGAGCGAAGTTGGGCTCCCTATGTGGCGGTCATATTGGACAAATCCAAGATGGCCGCCGTCCGGAGTAAAGTTGTGCAACAACTCGAGAACTAACAGTAGCAGAACCATAAATGCGATCACGTTTTGGGGATTATCGAGTATGGGGAATCGATTTTAGGTCGAGGTCACTGGATAAGGTCGCATTCAAGGTCATTTTGTCCCAAAATGTGGATATTTCGAGCTAAGAACGTACTATAGCGTATATTCACCATCTTGGTGTCATGTTCCATCTAAAATATTGTCTTAGGTGGACTGTAGATGAACTTGGAATGGATATTTTTGGAAAATGTCACTTTAGTCAAGGTCACATTTGCCCATAAATGCATAATACCTACGTATATGTTGATGACTCAATTGATCTTACTGTGTGAACAGGGGTTTATTTTTTATTATAATGTTGGAACCGATACTGAAAGGCGCAGGCGGTCATATAATGAAGGTCAAGGTCAAGATCAATATCATCATTTATTATAGAAACTTCTCATTATGTACAACTGGGAATGTAACCCAGTCAATAGTAACGATACTATTATTCTAGAAATAGCAACGATATGTCAATGTTATTTTGTTTCAACAGTTATTCTGTATATAATTTTAATATAAGTATGAATCATTGCTTCAATGGGTCGAAACGAAACCTACAATGAATGTACCCAATAAGAGTACAACGCTATTTTGCCTATTCACTCCACTCGGATAATCAGACAATCTCATCTATCATCCGTCCATCCATATATCCATCCATCCATTAGTAGTGGTTCAATGGTTAGCTCTGTCATCGTTGTTTAGGCAGCCACGCCCTTCTCGCGCAATGCCGTGCAACGAAGACCTGCCCTGCAGCACTTGCAATTCACGTTTCGTGCAGCTATGGAGTAGGAGGAGGGCACAAGCCATACATGCGTCAGCGAGAGTGGTCCAGAAAGTAGACATTGTTTGCTGCGCTCATCCTGTTCCCATCCTCACTGATCAAAGACAAGCAGGGTTGGGGCCGAAGTACTCGTTACTCGTACTCGTTGGTACTCGAGTACTGATTTTTCACGAAGTACTCGTTACTCGTACTTTTACTCGTATATAGTAAAGTACTCGTACTCATTACTCATTAAAATATGAGTATTTACGAGTACTTTGGGAGTACTCTGGGAATAGTTTGTATGTATTTTATCATAACATCATGAATTATGATCTTCAGTACAAATATCTTATACGTTGCACTGATGTCATGATATCCTCATTGTATAAGAGCTCTAGGTTGTCATGAACACTGTTTACTGGCTGTTTCAGATCACTTGAACAAGGCTGGGAGACAGGACTGACCATCACATCAATTACCTATACTGGCACTTGAATGTCAAATAAACCCACAATTGCTTCAAACAATCTCCACACTGTGTAGGTCTGACGAGCTAGTGTTGTATAATCCAGTCATACAGTCAGAAACAGGCTTCCTTTTGAAGATCTGCCACATCTCTTGAAAGGCATAGCTGTTTACAATCACAGTCAACAGGCTCAAGGCTGCATGAGTGAATGAAATAGGGTTAGGTGGAATGGGGACCCAGGTGGAATGCTCAGGTGTAGGTCAGTCCAGTGACTAGATTTCTACCAGTCCAAATTTGTTTTGGTGTTAAAAAATTTGGCAGAATGCGTGACTGCACAGCAGGAGGAGCAGTTGGACACATGATTAACGGAAATTATATTAAGTACATGTGCTCGAGTACTTTCATAAGTATTCATACGAATACCTTCAATAGTAATCGTACGAGTACTTACAAAAGTACTCGTACTCGTTACTTGAGTACTCTCTCGGATGAAGTACTCGTTACTCATACTCGTTACTCGTACATATTACAGTACTCGTACTCGTTACTCGAGTACTTTAGTCGGGTATTCGCCCCAACCCTGAAGACAAGGATTGCCTGGCGGCAAGCGGTTGACTGCTTCCAGATGAAACTGGCTTGGAGCAAGGACCTCTTGACATGTTCGAAGAGAGCAGCATGGGTCGGCGGCATATTGTCGAGCGAACGACTGCCATTGGAGAAAAGATGATGCCTAGCATCGTTGACAGTTGCAGAACCACACATCGTGCTGATGAGCACAACAATTCGCTCGATGGACTGCATGTGAACTGATTCCAGAGTGAAGGACTACGGATCTGCGATCAGTGAGATCATCGTCTCTCTAAGACCTGGTGTACTGTTCCATGCAGTCCACCCCGTCGTCTTGCCGCAACCGAGAGACTAAGAGGTCGTATCAATGCCCGTCATTGCCTGAACGAGAGGAAGAGCCAATGACTTTGATGGACCGAGCTGTGCACCGGGATATCTCGGTAGTTTTTACCGCTACCAAAACCAATCCGAAGCTCTGAAAAGTCAAGCTGTCCAAAGAAAGCGACAGCAAGAACAACGATGTCGCTGTCGACAGTGCGCATGAATGCTTTCTCATGACCCTGAAACGATACATGAGCTAGATGCGGGACGATACGCGTATCTGCCTCTGGATGGTTGCATGGCTGGAGTTCTGACACATGGAATGGCTTGTTGAAGAGCACCGTCTCAAACTCGGTGCTGAGGAGTCTTCTATCCATGTCAGTCTTAGCCTGCGGTTTACTGACAAAGAAAATAACTCCTTTTTATTTTCCAAATTTTTCAAGTACGATGGCCAGTCCCTTTTGGGGATGGACATGCTGCCGTCGTCATCTGGTTTAACTCGAGTACGCGCACCTGTCACACGACGCTGCTGCGTCTGTGATTTCAGGCTTTGTTCAGGGTAGTTGTCCTAGACTGATGTGTTCAACAGTGGCGGCCATCTCAGGAAAGACACAACATATAAGTGCACATACTCAGCAAATGTATGTTGCCGGTCTGGTCGGATGCACCATGTGGATGACGGCTGCCATGTCGAGCACATGACCTGTCGCTTGTCTAGCTGGATTGGATTGGCTGGTTGGCGCGTTGACGCACGCGAGGATGTCCGACTTGAGCGAACTTCAGTCTGATGGAGGAAGCTCACAATGGTTCTCGAATTTGAAGAATTCGGCCATATCCGCGACCAGATGTGATTGAAGAGAAAGGAAGAGTTGAGTGACGAGCACGGTATTTTGTTACCGTATCCCAACTTTGCTTCCTTTCTTTCTGGGGTCGGGTCGGCTGGCGAAAGTAAACATCTTTATCGTGTCTGACAGATGAACCGTTATCTTGCCTAGCCGTGTCTATACATATTCCTCGTGAAGGGTCTGGTCAAATTCGTGGATGTGGGACAGGGACACGGATACTACTACCACACGCCCTTCTCCAGCTCACCTTTCTCCAACACTCCCGCAACATGCGATACCCACGCGCCATCGTTTGCTTCCTTACTCTTTG